>CM044432.1:4691610-4704184 GCA_024363595.1 Xenopus borealis | reverse complement strand
GAAGAAGCTGCTTGGATGAGTTTCTCAGCAACTTTTGTTAGATATCTATTGGGTTTATTTAATGTTTAATGTTTACATGATTTTCTAGTAGATTTAAGGTATAGAGATCCAAATCACAGAAAGATCCATTATCAGGTCCTGAGCATTCTGGATAACAGGTCCCATATCTGTATATACTACATACATCTTTAACTATAGGAATATGTGATGCTGGCTGTGCAATGTATAGGATCTCTGAAGCCTCATCACTGCATCTGCTCTGGACACATTTTATTACAAGGTTTTCTATTTTATATAATTGAATTTGGCATTAAAGAACTGTTGCTTTTTTCAGCAAATCAGCAGAGAACAACCTCCATTTCTTTCTTTTTTGCAGCTTGTACTTTATCTCAGCTAAGATATAATTAACCCTTATTGGAAGCAAAACCAGCCTATTGGGTTTATTTAATGTTTACCTGATTTTCTAGTAGACTTTAAGTGTGAAGACTTAAATTACAGAAAGATCTGTTATGCTGAAACCCCCAGGTCCAGAGCATTCTGGATAACAGGTCCCATACCTTAAGTTGTTTTCCAATGCACCATGCTATATGATTATGTGTCTCAGCCATTGTGTATTAGGCATGCAGACTTGGTGATGTGCCAATGAGTAAAGGAGTGGGCCCTGCTTGAATATATCATTGCCGATCACTCCTTAACCCTGGAAGTTCCAGTTTCCGCCAAGTCAATAGATGCAATTGTACATGATTCATCAGAAAATACAGGGTGTAATAGGAATGGGAAGGTGGTCATGGTGGTGCTACTATGCAAATGTATAAGACGTTAAATCAATTGAGTTTTACATGCAACTGAGTTTGGGGAAATTCGCATGACTGCACTTGTTGTAGCAAATCCAGGGCCACATTTATACATATAGGCAACCAAGGGCATGAGCTTTGGATGGCAGTTTTAAGGGGCCTCCTACATGTTAAATTCAATAAAAAAAAAAAATAATAACCTCCCCATTGGCCACTGGAAACTTATTGTCGAATTCTAGCGGCAGAGCTTGGGGGGTAAAGGGTATATGCTCTTTGTTGCAAGGAGTGACATCATATGCAACAGGATGTGACATCACACATCATCCATGCGCATGAGCAGTGGCAAACCAAGAGGGGAAGGACTTAGGTCATTAGGGAGGCACTTGACCTGTGCAAATGAGCTCTAATATGTAATACTTCAAATTAAGCCTGAAAAAAAATATTTATTTGCCTTATTACATTGAACTCATCCATAGTTGCCAATGTAGCCCTCTTATGTCAAGTATGTGGCCAATCCAGCACATGTATTCTGTGCATAAGTCTAGATTTAGTGTAACAGGGAGTGGAGCTGGCCAGGATTGAACAGTGAAATGGAATGCTACTGTACATAAGAAGTTATAGAGCAGTATTATACAGGGAGATAAATCCACAACATGATTTAGGGGTTCATCTCTATCATAACCAGCTGAAACTTAATGACACTTCCCATTGTGGACCTCACAGCGAGCACATAAAAATCAATTTCATACAAATAGGAGGAAAAGAAGATACAATCATAATGGAAACAATGGATAAAAAGCTGTTCTGTTTAGATGGGAATATTTTCATTTCTGATATTGTTTCCAGTAGCTTGATTTGTCCAAGCTTAAATATCAAGGCACAGACAGTCTGCGAGTAGCAAGAGGGAGAGAGTTCCCGAGGGCACCCCAAAGTCTATTCTAAAGCGCAGACTGCCTACCCCACCAGAGCTCCAGGGATCAACATATAAGTTTGATTGCTGGGCTACGTGCCAAGGCTTCCAGGCCTTTGACCACTGCAGGAAGGAGGATGTTATGCTGAGCTACATATTCCAGCTCTTGGTGCAATTTAACCTTACTGAGAAACCAAGGCCAGTCAAAAGGCAAATAAACTCATTGGGGCGAACAGCTCAACTGGCTAGGTGGACACGTTCCTGGTGATAATACAAGAATAGATGGAGCTAATGGAGGCTTTGATACACCGGCATTTCCCCCACCAGAAATAATTAAATAAAAACAAACCCCTCCTGTAATATAATGAACTTTATTTATAGGAGGGCATATGCTTTTCTACATATACCGAAAAATCACTTGACAACATCAAAACACCCCCCCATTCCCCTTTGTAATTACAGGAGACAGAAATACACTGACAGAAATGGATTTTATATATATATATATATATATATTATATCTTCAATACGGAAGCGTATTGGGAAAAAAAATAAAGATTCAAATCAATCTTTTTGTGATTACTTGTTAAGGGAAATCTTGAGTTCATTACAGTTGCTCCTACAGGAGCATGAGGGGAGGGGCTTAGTTCTCATTCATAGAGGTCTGACTGAGCCCTGCACCTCACAAAGACTACAAAAATCTGGCACCGAGTCAGGAGGATGATGCACCAATTACTTTGTGGTGTAACCACCCAGACCTGCTCCCCCTTGGTGCCCGCCAGAGATCACACCACAAGAAACACAAAAAGGAAACAGTGCATCTGGATGGGCGGGGGGCCTGGGAACACATCCTGCACCCATAGTAGGGTAGTTACGTTACGGTGGCCAAGGCAAGGCACTGACACAAAACACAGGCAGTGCTGTATTCATGGGGCTAATGGAAGTCTCTGAACTCAAGAGCAGAGACCTCAGGTCATAGGAGGTCAGAAGAGTGCAAGTTCAGCTTGGATGCTTTGTCAATACAAGGCTAAAATTTGCACATTTATGGCCAGCTTTAGGCATAGGCTCTGTACAACTATCAAGTCATGTCTGACTGTCCCCTGAAATTCATTATAACATTGCTGAAGTCAATCTGGCCACAACTGGTGCCATCACCAAGCATACCTAGAGTTTAGTGATCAATACCAAGCATGCCAACAAGCTCCTACCTATGGTACAATGATCAGGTGTAGATCTGGGATCCCAGTTTGGAAGATGGAGGTCCAAGGGACAGTTCACATGGATGTTCATAACCACAGAGCATAAAATAAAGTTCTGTATCCACGGTGCTGCTGTACAAGGCTGGGCATTGCGGGGCTCTCTGAAACTCTGAACCTTCAAATTTACTCTGAAAAACTCCATACTGAACATGCCCAGTAAGCTTCTATAACATGAGCAGTGTCACCAAAACCATGGAGAGTGAAAACCAAATTAGACAGATGGAAAACCACAGGGCACACAAGTCTTCTCAATCATTGACTACTGCGCCCATGAGCTGGTATAGTAGGCACTATGTGAAAGGGAGATTATACCCTAATTCCTTTTATAGGCTTGATTGCATGACAAATACATTTCTATTATGCTGCATAGGGGAATATGCATCACTCCACTCCTCTCCAGCCATAGGATTCCAGCTTCCTGAATTGGCACAATAAGTGGTACCTAAATTGCTTTAAAGCCTGGCAAGATAAGAATACGACAAAGAATGCAATAATCATACACTTTTGTTTACTTTGTTACCAGCTCAACTTGTGTTATTTACACCATTCACCATTAGAAATCACGGGGCCCCATACAACACAATTTCAGGGCTACCTGGGCCCCTCCTGCCACAGTCTCAAGCCTCACCCTGAGCCCCACCTACACCACCCCAAGCCCTCTCTGGGCTCCACCCACCCATGATCAGACCCCACTTCAACTTCAGCTATTTTCGTGACTTTTGTGACTTTGGGTCTTTTCGCTGCTTGGGGAGTTTTTCGCTTTTTGGGACTTTGGAAGAGACAGCACACCTTTGGCACTGTCGTGGGGGGGGGGGGGGCAGCTATTTCAAAAAGGGCAGCACAGCCAGGCCTCCCCTGAAGGCCTGGGCCCAGTACAGGAGAACCCCCGTGACCCCATGATGGCAGCTCTGGGCTGTTGTGTTGTGACAACAATAGACTCAAATTAACTGGGCATTGGTGCAACTTTGACACAACTTATGGTGGAAAAACCGGAGGCACCTCCTGGTCTAGTGTGGCAGCAGCTCCACCAGCATTAATAGCTCCCTCTTGCCCAAAATGATACTAGAATAGTGGGGAAAAGCATGGCAAATTGAATCCAAAAATTGAGCTTTGCAGAAAGCACTTGCATAAGTAAGTGACCCTTAATTTGTTGTAGTGGACCCAAAGAACGAGGATACAACTTGGGAATATACAAGCAGAGAAGCAGCATTTCAGAATGAAAAAAAAAAACATTTTCCCATGAAGCAGACCATGTTCCCAGGAGTGATATTATCACTGTAATGGCCTCTCAGAGGCTCCCAAATGTACAGCAACTCTTTCCTCAGATTAGAAGGAAATAGAAAGTCGATGTCTGTGGGCCCATCTCTCTAATCCTGTTTGTGTTGATCACAGTGACACTCAGCTGTAGCCCATGTAAGTGAATTAGTCGTTACTTCACATCCAAGGCCGGCGCAGCCAACTCACTTAAATGACCTAAGGGGACAGACGGTGTAAAACCTCAATTAAAATAAACGGATCTATTGGATTTGATAAGGTCTGGTAGAATGGGCACCGTGCAGCGAGGCGGGAGTGAGAAGGTAAGCACAAAACAAAGCATTATACAGCCAAGCTGCCATTTCTGAATTTTAATCCGATACAGCTGAGATTCTACATCTGTTTTAGGGCACAGACACACGTGGAGATTTGGGTAGATTAGTTGCCTGGCGACTAATATCCCCTAACTATCTAGAATCTCAATCACCGGCGGGATGGCAATCCCCTCAGCAATTTAGATTCTAGCCAGCGGAAAGACAGTTAGGGGAGATTATTATCCCGAAAGAGAGGCAATTTGTCGCCAGGCGACTTAATCCCTCCAAATCTTAACATGTCTCTCTGCCCAAAAACAGATGTTGCAATGTTAAAATGTGATGTGTACATTGACCAATGATAAAGGGAAACTGTCATGGGAAAACATGTTTTTTCAAAATGCATCAAAATGCTCTATTAGTGCTGCTCCGGTAGACTTCTGCAATGAAATACATTCCTCAAATAGCAAACAGATTTTTTTTTATATTCAGTTTTGAAATCTGACATTTTGTCAATTTCCCAGCTACCCCAGATCATGTGACTTGTGCCAGCACTTTAGGAGGGAACTGCTTTCTGGCAGGCTGTTGTTTTTCCTTCTCAATGTAACTGAATAGTACGCAGTGGGACATGTTGTTCTTAGAGTGTTGTTCTTAGATCTACCAGGCAGCTGTTATCTTGTGTTAGGGAGCTGGTATCTGGTTACCTTCCCATTGTTCTGTTGTTAGGCTGCTGGGGGGGGAAAGGGAGGGGGGATTTCACTCCAACTTGCAGTACAGCAGTAAAGACTGATTGAAGTTTATCAGAGCAAAAGTCACATGACTTGGGGCAGCTGGGAAATTGACAATATCTCTAGCCCCATGTCAGATTTCAAAATGAAATATAAAAAAATCTGTTCGCTGTTTTGAGAAATGGATTTCAATGCAGAATACTTCTGGAACAGCACTATTAACTGATGCATTTTGAATTTTTTTTTTCCAATGACAGGATCCCTTTAACAATGTCTGATGCTCCTCAATGGAAATGCCTTTGTATTGTGGAAATTGAGCAGTTTGTGGTTGCTTATAAGAGTGGTGCAAGATAACCAGTTGTGGGAACAGTAAGGACCAGTGAGAAAATAATCAATAAAAATAGATTTTTGAGGTTTCAATTTGACATTTCTTTTTCTTTTTTTAATAACATGTCTAGGAGTTGGCACTTTTATTTCTAGGAAAGTGTTAAAGACAGCAGGTCAAACTATTCCCTCAGTGCCAGCCAACACAAACTGTCGCTCCATGCCTAGCAGACCTGGCTGGCAGCAAGGTAGCGGATCTACAAGTGTCACAGCAGATTAAAGCACAAGATATGTCACGTACCATTAATAATGACTTCATCAGGATGATGTTACTAGTAGCATTGCTTTCCTATTCTGTCACGCTATCTTTTCATACTTACAATCATTCCAAACTAACTACAACTGCAAAAGCAGCCAGTTAATTAACTAGTAATTTAGTTTATTCATAATTATGATAATTATCAGATAGCTAGAATATCAGCAATAAAGCAGGGCATGATTGCTGCTTAAAGTGGGGATCAGATCTGTGCAGCTACTGGGACAGAATGTTCTTTTATACAGATAGCTAGAATCTCAGCTGCCATAAAGCAGGGCAGGACTGTTGCTTCCTATGGGAATTAGATAGGATCTGTGCAGCCACTGGGACAGAATGTTCTGTTATACAGGTAGCTATGACAGAAAGGAAGAAACCTGTGACTGTGGGAGCGTGTCCTGAAGCTATATGTGAGCAGACACATGCTTGCTAGCTCCTTTACCAGGGCCTAAATAATCCTGAAACTCTGTGAACTTTATTAAGCAATGGCCTCAGCAGACCAACCCTGGGACCCACTTCCCCAGAGACTACTTATGGGGCAGAATTGAGCACAAAAGAGGGCCTCCCTGGCTGATGGCAAGTTGGAGAAGTACGCATGCAAGGAAAATCAAGATGGAGTCGATACCCCAGCGAGTGCACCTGCATCGCTGGTCCCTCCAGACCAGGCCCCGGAGCCCACATTAAATGAGATTCTGAACAAGATTAGAGCCTCCAAAGAAACCTGCACCTCAAGGGGAGGTACGTGCTTGTTCAATGTCATCTGTCCAACGTGGAGTTTGTCCTGGTGAGTATTTGCATCCCTCCTCCGTATGATAGGGAAATTTTAGTGCCTCTAGCATAATTCTTCGCCCAGTACCAACACTCACAAATTATTGCAATGGGAGTCTTTAATGCCCTACTTGATGCATCACTAGATAAATTGTATAGGCCTGGAACACCTGGTAGGCTCAGACCAAATGACTTACCACAAATGCTGGAAGGTATAGGCCTATAAGTATGGAGGTATAAGAACCCCTCAACAAAGCAGTACTCCTGCTACTCAGTCCCACACTCCGTTGTCTAGAATAGATTATGCCATAGCCAATCACCCCACTAATCACTAGTGTACAATATCTTCCCCGAGGGATCTCGTTTCACCCACCACTAGAAATAGTGTTACATTTAAGAAATACGGTACAGAAAACAAGGTGGCCCTTTAACCCCGCATGGCTGAATGTGCTTGACAACAAGGACGCCATAGAAGCCACCATTAGTGAATTCTTTCATAACAATGATAACACGGCAGAATGTATGGGACACTTTTAAGGTGTACCTGAGAGGGCAGTTGGGAACTGAAATATCAGCATTTAAAAAACAGGCACTCCAGCAACAGGTGGGATTAGAAGGGGCGGTTCCAGAGGCAGAGCAAAAGCCTGTGTGGACGAGCAGGGGAAAAAAGCAGGTAAAACGCTGGCCCATTTAGCTAAGCAACAAACTACCCCCCCCCCGACAATTGTAGACCTTTAAAACTTGGAAGGTAACACTGTAAGTGACCTGGAGGAAGTTAAGTGGTTGCTGGTACAGTTTACACCAACCTCTTCTCCTCCAAGCTTACACAACCCGTCTCAGTGATAGAGGGATTTTTCGGTAAGCTAGATCTGCCAAAGCTAGCCCTGCAGTACAGAAAACTTATAGATCGCAATCTCACTGAGGAAGAAGTAATTCAGGTTATAGAAGCATTTCCAAGTGGGCTGATGGACTCCATATTGAGGTGTACAAAAGGCATGTTAGTACACTTGCCCCCTTTCTACTTAGGACATACAGAGCTTCACTGGAGAAGGGCTCCCTGCCGGGTCAATGTATGATGCAGTAATAGCACTCCTGGCAAAGCTGGGTAAAAACCCCCTTCTCTGCGAATAGTATAGACCCATATCACTCCTTATAGTTGATGTTAAGATCATGGCAAAAATTCTGGCCACATGTTTAAGCAAAGTAAATGCCAGTAAACCCCGACCATACAGGGGTTATCCCGGGGAAAACAGTGGCACTTAACATCAGGCGCCTTTTTTTAAACCTGACAGGGGAACATGACAATGTTGTCCAGATGAAAAACAAAGCAATCCGTGGCCTGTTTTGGAGTGCGCCGCAACAACAGAAATTTTGTAATGTTGTCCAGATGGCTATAGCGGCCCATGATATAATGAAAACCTTTGATACGGTGGAGTGGCCGTAGCTCTGGAAAACATTGTCGCAATTTGGATTTGTCCCTGGCTTCCATAAACTAGTCAAACTCCTATATGCTGCCCCAAAGGCCTCCCTAAGGGTCAATTCCAACTTAAAGGAACAGTTCAGGGTAAAATTTAAAACTGGGTAAATAGATAGGCTGTGCAAAATAAAAAATGTTTCTAATATAGTTAGTCAGGGAAAAATGCAAACTATAAAGCTGGAGTGACTGGATATCTAATATAATAGCCAGAATCCAACTTCATGCTTTTGAGCTCCATAGTTAGGAGTTAGTCAGTGACTATAAGGGGGGCCACAAGGGACATAACTGTTCAGTGAGTTTGCCATTGATCCTCAGCATTTAGCTCAGATTCAAAAGCAACAGTTATGACCCATGTGGCCCTCCCTCAAGTCACTGATTGGATACTGTCTGGTAACCAGGGAAACCAGTCAGTGTAAACCAAGAGAGCTGAAAAGCAAGAAGTAGTGTTCTGCTCTGTTATGTCAGACTTACAGTCACTCCAGCCTTTATACATTACATTTTTGCCTAACTAACTATATTGAAAATATTTTTTATTTTGCACAGCCTATTTATCCCGTTTTTACTTTTATACTGAACAATTCCTTTAACTGCAAAATTTCCCCTCGCTAGAGGTACGAGGCATGGGTGCCCCCTGTCCCCACTTCTGTTTGCACTAGCCATAGAACCCTTTGCTCAAGATGTAAGACAGGACCCAAATATAGTGGGGTTCAAGCTGGGGGGATAGAAGAAAAACTTCAACTATATGCAGATGACACACTTATTTAACTGGGGGATAGGGGGACCTCGTTCTCCCATCTCCTTACCATAACAAAAAAATTTGAGGAATTGTCAGGGTTACAGACCAGCCCAGGGATATTAGTCCTGTACATGCTTGATGCTTGGCTGTCTGAACCTCCATGTGCATTGCAACAAGTCACCCAATGCACCTACCTGGGGTTAGAAATTAGCAAATGCCTGGATCACTACTACAGGCTAAATGTGGACAAACAGATAAAGTGGTTATGAGGGAAAGTGGCCTCCTAGGTGCACCTCCCTCTTGGATCAGTAGGGAGAATGCAGCATATTAAGATGGTAACAATGCCCAAGCTTTTATACCCTCTATGACACTCTCCAACCTGGATACCTAAGAAATGTTTTGACAGCATAAAAACGGTACTTCAGAAATTTATCTGGGGAAAATCCAGGCCATGAATCAGCCTCCAAAAACTAATGAGACCACAGGGGTCTTGCATTGCTAAATATGCAACACTACTTTCTGGCAGCCCAAACAGCACACCTTGCGGTCTTGTTCCATCCAGACAAGCACTCTCCCTATACAACTGATGGGGGGCAATATCAAAATCAGACCACTTTCCCTGCACTCTGATGCAGGTGCACAACCAGCACAAATCCAAACCCCTCCAATATGCACAAGCCCAAGCATTGAGCAGGGCCCATGCAATATGAACCATGGGCACTATACCCCACACTCCTCTATGGGGCAACAAAGTGTTCTCTAGTTTAAAGCACATAAAACCCCTCCTGACTGGATTACAAAGGGAATTAATAGCAGATGTGTGGGACTCCACAACACCTAAAGACTTTTCCACTCCGAAGGCTCAATTTCAAATACCAAACTCACACTGGTTGAGCTACCTGCAGGTCAGCACTGCCCTGAGCCGGAAAAGTAGCAAAAAGCCCATAGTAATTACACCCTCACCAATAATAGAAATGCTGCAAAAACCTGCTCAGAAAGTATACAAGAGCCTAACTAAAGCTAAGGTACTAGCGAAGACCTTACAATATAAGGAGGAGTGGGAGGGGGACCTGCTTTACATTACAGATGAACAATGGAAGGAAGCACTAGGTGCCCCTGTGTATATATCTAGCAGTTATAAAGACAGACTCTTACAACTGTATATGATCCATAGAGCATACTACACAAGGGACAGGCTACACAAGATGTATCCCAATGTGGTCCTGACCTGTCTTAGGTGCAGAGCACTGTCCACCACACTACTGCATACAGTCTGGCACTGCCCCACTCTAAAATCATATTAGTCCAAAATTGTGCTCCTGCTCTCTAGCCTTATGAACACAGTACTCCCAAATAAGACAGCGTTTTGCCTACTACATATAGGTACTAAGGAGGCGGTACCCCCAAAGTATAAATCCCTTGTTATGAAGGCTCTCTTCCAGGCAAGGAAGATGATTACACTTAACTGGAAAACCTGTTCTCCCCTACTCCATAGGACTGGAAACAAGCAGTCACTGCAGCGAGTACAAGGGAAAAAATCATACTCACCAGAAAGGGGCTTATAAAGGAGAGGTGGGATAGCTGACAGGAATGGCTAGATTTAATGCTACGTTGTTTATTGTAAAAGTTGTATTGAAAACTCAGACCCCATATAAAGGCAATGTGTAACTTATGTAAACCTCTGTAACCACAAAGCGAGTGTGGGAGCTGCTAAACGAGAGTTGCATGTGATCTAAGTGTTAAGCAGCATTAAAATTAAGGCATTTAAAACCAAAAAGGAAGAGGAATTGCACTTGGGAGACTGTAAGTACCCAATGTAACTATGAGTGCACATGGGCAGCAGCAAACATGAGAGAGGAAAGGAGGCTCACAGAGCAGGAGAGTGGAGGAGAAGGGGCAGTGGAGGCTTATGAGGGAGGCAGCTTTGCTACAGTTACAAGGGGAAGTAGGGGGGATGGTCCACAGCTTCGGTCCAAACCGACAGATTTGCCACTTTGGCTCAAAATGCTGTTGAGGAAAGCTCTAAACTGGCATGTCTGTAGCAGGCTGACTCTCAGAGCACCCTGGGAGGTTAGTGGCTCTAATATTGGTTGTGGGGGAGTGCAAGGAAGGGAAGGCAGGTTTTAGTGGGGGATTCAGAGGGGATTCAATTATTAGAAAGGTGGATAGGGTAATCTACTGTAAGCGCCCTTCGTGCTGAACAGTCTGCTACTTGCCTGGTGGTAGGGGTTGGCATGTGATGGAACAAGTAGACAGATTATTGAGAAACAGTAACAACAAAGAATCAGATGGCACTCACACACAGCAAATGTACTTAAATTTTGCGATTTATCCGGATTTGTGCACACAAAATTTAAGCACATTTGCTGTGTGTGAGTGCCATCTAATTCTTCATTGTTACTGCTATGTACTTGGAACTGCAAAGCAACTCCTGGAGTTTTGAATTTTTTAAAGGAGATTATTGGGAAGGACTGGGGAAGAACCAGTGGTTGGGATACACATAGGTTCCAATGACAAAGTTGGAGGAGGTGGTGAACAGGGCCACTCCAGCCATGAGGCAAGGTGCGGTCAGTTACCAGGGGTGGCAAAAAGCCTCCTTTGGTAACTTTAAAATGGAAATTCGGCTCTTCTAGTGCAGCGAGCGCAATAGCACTCGCTGCACTAGTGATGCGGCCCCTCCTCCACCCGACGCTATAAGTTCAAAGCGCGGAGGGGGAGCAGCATCAGGGCTGCTGCCTCAGACGGCAGCAGCCCCAGAAACACCCCTGGTGGTGAAGTCCTCAAGAATGATTTTAAAAAAAACTGGTGTAAAGTTCAGGTTGAGGACTTCCAAGGTAATTTTCTCAGAGATATTACCTGTGCCAAGAGCAGCACTAAGAAGACAATGGGAGCTTAGGAAAATGAATGTGTAGCTGAGAACTTGGTGTAAGGAGGAGGGTTTTGGGTTTTTGGAGAACTGGGCTGATTTCTCAGTCCAGGCTCTTTTCTATGGGTGGGCTGCACCTCAATGATGATGTTGCAGCTGTTTTGGGAGAGAAGATGGCTAAGGGTAGAGACACACTGTGCTACTTGGGGAAGATTAGTCAGCTGGCGACAAATCACCTCTTCCTCGGGCGACTAACCTCCCTGAACTGCCTCCCTGCCCGCTAAAATCTAAATCGCCAGTATCCCGCTCTCAGAATGCTTAATTTTCTGAAGTTGCCTGAAAGGAAACTTCAAAATGAAGCGCAGGGTTGAGAGTGTTGCACTTTTAAATAATGGTACCAGCATGGTTGTAACATATACAGAAAAGGCAAATGTGCTAAATGCACTGATGGCTCATGCTCAATATACTGTAGTCTGTGGCTGACTCAGGATATGATTCTTAAAGATTTAATAAAAATGTATGTGAACAAAGCACCAGGGCCAGGTAGCATACATCCTCAGGTTCTAAGAGAGCTTCGTTCAATTTTAGACCAGCCCCTATTTCTGATTTTCTCAGTTTCACTTTCATCTGGTATGGTGCCTATAGATTGGAGAAAAATTGATGTCATTCCAATATTTAAAAAGGGATTATAATCTCAGCCTGGCAATTATAGACCAGTAAATTTGACATCTGTGGTGGGAAAATTATTTAAAGGATTGTTAAAGGATCACATTCAAAAATTTGTCCTCTGAGCAGAAATCAGCATGGCTTTATGAATGATAGGTCCTGTTAGAC
>CM044432.1:4626467-4642344 GCA_024363595.1 Xenopus borealis | reverse complement strand
AGTTAGGAAAGCTGAGCAAAGAAAGGCAAAACCAAACCACAGAAGTATAATATATCCAAGATTCTGAAACTGCATATGTTGAGACAGATAAATATCTCTATACAGAATGCAACTTTTAAAACTACTATTGTTCATCATCAAGGTGTTTCCAAAATGAGGGGTATAATGGGTTGTACACCCCTTTCAGATAAACTCCATCCTGATAGGGTATACGTGTACAGACCTGGATAAATGAATACATGTACGGCCCTTTGATTTCGAGGGTCGCTGACCCTCCAAGACTGGCTGTGAGATATAAGCATTGCTGATCAGGCGCTTCCTATACTGCAACCCTGTATCCCTTAAATAATCTTGGCTTATATAACTATGGCAGCGCATCCATCAATTCTTCCAGTCGGAGGTTAATAATATTCCGCACTGTAGAGGATGCAGAGAAGCTTATTTTCCCCTTTCGCAGTTTCTTTTTGTTTATGAGAAGCAGGTTCTGAGACTAAATAAGAAAGATCCATATAAACACACTGTCAAAAACATCTGAAATAATGGCCATATTCTGGCTGTAAAACACCGATACAGACTCCAATATTGCTATGGATACAGTGTTACCCCCCATTCAGCTGTCAGAGGAGCTGCATGGAATGTTCCATCTGCAAAGGAACCGTGTCATAAAAATGACAGGAACAATTATGGATATAAATCTGACACCCCGGCTCATCCACTCTGGTTTTTTTTTTGTACTTCTCAAGGCGGATGGTTCTTAAACACTCACTCGCTTATTCACACATCAGAACGGAATCCAAATTAAAAATACAGGTATGGGATCCATTATTCAGAAGCCCGTTATCCAGAAAGCTCCGAATTACAGAAGGGCCATCTCCCTTAGTCTCTATTTTATCCAAATAATTCAGGTTTTTAAAAATAACATTCTTTTTCTCTGTAATAATAAAACAGTGGCTTGTACCTGAGCCCAACTAATATATAATTAATCCTTAGTGGAAGAAAAACCAGCCTATTGGGTTTATTTAATGTTTACGTCATTTTCTAGTAGACTTAGGGGCAAATTTACTAAGTGACGAAGTGAAAATTTGAAAATAGTTATAATTTCGAAGTAATTTTGGGCTACTTCGACTGTCCAATAGCCCAAAATTTGATGAATAGAAATAAATAAAAAAATTCTCTTTAAAATCCTTTGAATTCGACTATTTGCCACCTTAAAGCTGCCGAATTGCCATTGTAGCATATGGGGAACCTCCTGGAACCTGTCCTGAAATTTTTTCTAAGTTCTAGGAATTCAAAGGATTTTGATTAAAATCGTTCAAATCGTTCAATCGAGATAGGCCTTTAAAAAATTTGATTGTCGAATTTCGAAGTTTTATCACTTCAAATTCGACCATTAGTAAAACTGCCCCTTAAGATATGAAGATCCAAATTACAGAATGATCCATTATCTGGGAAACCCCAGGTCCTGAGCATTCTGAACAACAGGTTCCACACATATATATAAAGAGAGAGTGAGAGAGAGAGAGAGAGACTTTTTTTTTTTTGTTAAAATCCAAATTCCCTAAGCACATGCCGCTAATAACCCGAGCAAACGCTAGGATATTTCTTTTAGGGGGTCCAAATAAGGGGGAAATCCTGAGTAGTGATGAGCCAGGCACGAATTTGCAGCTAATTTGCTAATTTCACCATCAGAAAATAGAAAATAAATTTGCAATACTGTGGAGAAAATTCAGCTTGAAAAATCCGCTGTGTCAAAAAAATTTGTAGCACTGTAATTTTGATGCCCATTGATTTCAATGCGTTTCTCAAAAAACAGCAAAACAGCTTAGATTCACCCATCACTACTATGTATGGGTCCAAGCTTTTTAAGGGCAGCACAGAGCAGGTACTGTAGTTGTAGGTAGAAAATATGATGGGATTATAGGAAGCCTGGCAAAATGGAGGCAGTAGAGCATGTACTCACCCGGTTGCGACCCGGACAGCCCAGTTTTCAGATGGTCTGCCCACTTTTTCAAATAGGGAAAATAGGCAGGCTTCTCCTAGATTGACGTGGTCATTGGCCAACTGCCAATTGATATGTCATAACCATGACCCATAATGTTATGAACCCCATCCATAATATCACAGCCACTCCCCCTATGTCAAAGTAAAATGTATTTTCATCTCAGCAGGACATGAATGCACAGTTAGACAAGACAACGTGGCTCCAGCTAGTACAGATCACAAAAGGGCACATAGAATACACAATATTATATATTCAGTTCAGGTGTGTCTGGAATGTAGTGGAAGGGCAGGCAGTGAGTTGAGGAGTCTGATAGCATGTGGAAAAATGCTTTCGCGCAGCCTGGTCGTTCAGGCTTTAATTCTGCGAAAGCATCTGCCAGATGGGAGCAGCGTGAACAGTTTGTGTTAGGGGTGTGTGGTGTCCAATGCCATGCAAGAGGTGTTTCTTGTGAAAAATGTTCTGTGGTGATGGAAGAGCCGTTCCAATGATGTTGCCAGCTGCTCCAACAGTCTGCTGTAGACTTTTCCGGTCAGCAGTGCTGGCACTTCTCTACCAGACTGAGATGCAGCTCATCAGTACGATCGCTATGGTACCCCTGTAGAACACTGTGAGGGTGGAAGGCAGAAGGCTGTCTCGTTTCAGTCGTCTCAGGAAGTGAAGATGCTGCTGAGCCTTTTAAGTGATAGAGGCAGTTGTGGTGGTCCAGGTGAGGTCATCTGAGATGTGGACTTCCAGGAATTTGGTGTTCTTTACTGTTTCTACTGTGGAGCCATTGATGTTGTGTGGTGTGTGAGCAGGGTGAGTTCTCCTGAAGTCAACAATCTTCTCTTTAGTTTTCTCCACATTCATTGACAGGTGGTTGTCACTGCACAAGACTGCCAGTTGCTGAACCTCATCTATGTACGCTGACTCGTCGTTGTGGCTGATGAGCCCCACCACAGTTGTGTCATCGAGCTGTGTCTAGCTGTGCAGTCATTTGTCAGCAATGTGTACAACAACGGGCTAAAAACACATTCTTGAGGAGCTACTGTGCTCAATTTCATGGCGCCGGAAACATTGTTGCCGATACAAACAGACTGAGGCCTCTCTGACAGAAAGTCCAAAATCCAATTGCACAAAGAGGTGCTCAATCCCAGTTTGCTCAGTTTCCCCGCTCATCTTTTGAGAGATGATGGTATTGAATGCTGAGCTAAAGTCTATGAACAGCATTCTCACATAACTGTCTTTCTTGTCCAGATGAGTTAGTGAGAGGTGGAGTACAGAGGATATGACATCCTTAGTTGACCTGTTTGGCAGCTATGCAAATTATAGTGGGTCCAGTGAGTGGGGGAGCCTGCTCTTGATGTGTGCCATCACAAGTCTTTCAAAGCATTTCATGATGACCAGGGATAGTGCAACAGCGCGGTAGTCATTCACGCAGGTTACTGAAGATTTCTTTGGCACTGGAACGATGGTGGTGGATTTGAAGCATGTGGGGATGATAATCTGTCTTAGCATATGTTAAAGATGTCAGTGAAGATGTCTGCCAGTTGCTAAGCATAGTATCTGAGCACACGACCAGGAATGTTGTCTGGTCCAGCAGCCTTTCGCACAAAGGCAAGGGGGTCCTGATATGGTTATTTTTTTTTTAAATTCTGGATACATTTATAATTCTTTTGTGAGCGATAATAATTGTTTTCACGTGTGATGTAATAATTGGCTGTTTAGAATGCCCACCTTTTCCCAAACCTCTGCCCCCCCCACTTTCTCCCTGCTAGTACATTCTTACTATTTATCAGTGATGCTGACAGGCCACCAGAGTATTGGGGTGCTATGCCACTCCTAACAATTTATCACCCAGTCTCTGGCCTTTAATGCCTGCCACAAAATGTTTTATTCTGCCTGAGGCCTTTGATTGGTGTTGAGTCCAAACTGGGTAACTGGGGAGCTTCAACAAAGCCCTGGCACCATGGCAGATGCAGAGATTCAGGAGTGCCTAGAGTTAGAAGCTAATATTGGCCTAAGTCTAAATATGTTTAGCATCTATGGCCAAAGAAATGTAACCCAACTTTAATAATTTATTCTAACTGGCCTATGAGAAGATATTCCAGGCCATGAAAGGGCTTGTGGGGAGGGCAGATAAAAAGATATATTTAGGTTAGTATTTTCCAGTTGGAGACCCATTGACTGAATATGACAATTCAATAGATTGTTATGGCCTTCAGACTGCTCAGTGACCTCATGGTATGACATCATCATAAATAAGTAGCAATTAGTAAAGTAAATAAATGGCCCTAGATTTGAAAACAAAATAAATTCAACTTAAATTGAAATATACTTTTTGGTAGTCACTGTAAAGGCTTTTTTGGACATGGTGTCATGTTTGGTGTAACTTCATCTCCATTCATGTCTGTCCCAAACCAGTAATCTGGACCCATGGTCTTTAGTTTTGAAATTGCATGGACCATCTTGTGTACATTTTAGTATGGACTATAGTATGAATTATTTCTCTTGCCGAAATATGTGAGATTTACTAAGTGACAGATATTTATATGAGACCTACACAAATAATTCCTAGACAAAAAATGTAATCATGTTGGATACATTTTTTTTGTGTGGAAGAGCACCTTGAACAATAAAAGTCTCTCCCAAAACAAAGATAAAGGCATGTTCTGGCATGATATTATCATAAGCAGAGAAGATCAGAGAAAGACATTGTCACAAGTTCACTTATAATAGTCAACTATCATTCAGGTAGTTCATGCAAAATATATGCCAGGTTTTTCCTCCACATAACCTTTTTGATACCTATCCCCACAAGCACTGAATAAATGTATACAAATGTGCTCAATCATTTAGACTTTTCCCATGGATTTACTAAGAAGAGGTACATCATTTGTGAGTGTAGCTAAAAACCAAGAGAAGCTGTTTCATTAAATGCAGGCCTTCCAATTATTTAAGGTTCTAAGGAGAAGCAAAATGTGTGGGGTTGAGTCATTCAGAGATGGATGAGATAATATTAATCACTGAAAGTTAAAAAAAAAGATGAAAATGGGCATTGTTGATGTGTTGGTCTTTTTTGCAGCACATTTTTTTTTTTCGAGTTCCAAAAGAGTGAACTGAACTGCAAAGCAAGTGTTTGTGGAACAGTGATATCAGCACAGTACAGTATGTACTTTTCTTAAAGGAAATGATGAACGGCATGGGAATATTTTTCTGTAACTGTTTTTATTTTCTTATGTGGCAAGGACAGTTACCTGGCAAGCAGTCTCTCTGCTTCACTGATTTTGATGGGAAATTTTACCTTATAATTAAATAGTAATAAATGCAGGATGGAGTGGGACAGTTGGCTGATGCGAACAGAAAAAAACAGAGATTCTGAACTGTTATTTTTCATCTGTCTACACTAATGAGGAACCAAGCAATGAAGGTTTCCTTCTAAATAGACCCAATTCTATTAACACAACAAATGATGCATGGTTCTCACAAGGGGGAATTCAAGACACTAGACCATTTAAAGATTAACAAGGGTCTGGGACTGGATGATATTCACCCCGAGGTCCTAAATGAGCTTAGCTCTGTGATTGCCAAAACTCTTTACTCAATATTTAAGAATTCATTGAGGTCTGGCATGTGCAGAGACTGGTGAATTGCTAATGGCATCCTGGATTTCTTGGATTTCAGGCTCAAAACTATAGGCCTGTTAGTCTGACATCAGTAGTAAGAAAACTTTTCGAAGGGGTACTAAGAGATCAAATACTTGACTTCATTGCAAATCATAATACTATGAATTTGTGCCAGCATGGTTTTATGCTTAACCAATCTTGCCAAACAAATTTAATTTCCTTTTATGAGGAGGTGAGCAGGAACCTCGATTCTGTAATGGCAGTGAGTGTGATCTACTTGGACTTTGCTAATGCATTTGATACAGTAACATACAGAAGTTTACTGGTCATTTAAGGAATGTTGGCCTGCAACATATTATTTGTATCTGGATAGAGAACTGGATAAAAGATATAGACAAAGAGTCGTGGTAAATGGAACAGCTTGTTTATGAATGACCTGGAGGTTGGCATTGAAAGTAGTGATGACCCATGAATTCCTTACTTCCCCATCTGCAAATTTTTTCTCTAAACTGCAGCAAAAATCCACAGGGAAATTTTGTTTTTGCCAAGACGAAATTGTCGCTGAGACAAAAAAGTCGACACAAGAAAAATGCCCATTGACTTTAATGCATTTAGAGCGAGGACAAAATTGTCGCAAGTAAAAACAACTTTGTCGCCTACTGACTTCAATGAATTTTGCAAAGTTTTCATTGTTTTGCTAATTTTTTTCGAAATTTTCACAAATTTTTCAGCGTAGCAAAAATGGGACAGTTCACTCATCACTAATTGAAAGTACTGTTTATAATTTATTTTTGCTGTTAATGCTTATCTTTACAGAACTACTGCATAGGTTCCATGCAGGATGCTGTCACTTTGCAGAGGGATTTGACTACAGTGGAAAACTACACAACAAATTGGAAAATTAGGTTCAATGTTGATAAAGTCAAGGTTATGTACTAACTAATATGAACTGTGAGTTATACACTAAATAGCAGTGTGTTGGGAGTTTCCTTAAATGAGAAGCATCTAGGGGTTTTTGTAGATAACACGTTGTCTAACTCCAAGCCATGATATTCTGTGGCCACTAAAGCAAATAAAAAAGGGCATAAAGTCAAGGGGTGAAAATATAATTTTGCCTCTTTATAGGTCCCTGGTAAGGCCTCACCTGAAATATGCAGTGCAGTTTTCAGCTCCAGTTATTTAGAAATATATAAATGAGGTGGAGCGAGGTGCATAAACATGCAACTAAACTGGTTAAGGGGAAGGAAGATTAGTAGGTAGACTGTCAAGATTGGGGTTGTTTTCTCTGGAGAAAAGATGCTTGCGAGGGGACATGATTACATTAAAGGGCATAATAGACCACTAACGGAAGATCTATTTTTCCAAAAAATGGATCATCAGACCAGAGCCCACTTTTTAAACTAAAGGAAAATAACTTTAATTTGCAGCAACATAGGTGCTTCTTCACAGTGAGGACAGTGACGTTGGGGAATGCACTGCTGGAAGATGTTGTGATGCTTATTCTGTTAATGCCTTTAAGAGGAGTTTGGGTGATTTCTTGGACAAGCAGAATATGCAAGGCTATTTTGAAATTAAAATCTACAATTAATATAGATAGTGGTATTGTAGAGGACACCAGGGTTGGGTCCTTGATGGTAGGTATATTTACCAATTATTTGGGTGTTGGTCCCTTTAAGCAGTGTGTGTGTCAGGGAAGGAGTCTGGGGATTATTTGGCAGCAGCACCAGTTGCTGTGTTTTTCTTTGCCCGGACTCTGGAATGGGAGGGAAGGTACAGGGTGGGCCTTCCCATTCCACCCAGATACACACCTGACTTTGATTCTGCATAAAGAGTCAGTCACGGGTGCAATTGATTGGTGATGATGGTGCCGGAGCCTGTGAGCTACAAATATTTCTACAGGCTACAAAACAAAACAAACACCTTTGTGTACAAATGACTGTGAATGAAAGCCTGCTAATATTGGACATGGCTGCTTTTGTTGTTTGGTCTCAAGTGGTCTGACCAGGCCTACTTTGGACATTGAGAAAACTTAAGGACTTTCACAAGCTGATGTAAACTGTTTGTTATATGATACTGCTGAGGAAAAGCTAAATTAACTGACTTTTCTCTAAGAAACTATGTACTACGTGCTGGCTGAAATTTCCCCTCAATATTACGATATATGTAGTTTCAGTGTATGTGTGTGTATGTAAGGATCTGGGTTTCATTTGGAGGAGTTGAACTTGATGGACGTTGGTCTTTTTTCAACCCAACTTAACTATGTAGCTCTCTAATTCTCATGCACTGAAAAAATAGTCCATCAAGTTTTACTCTTTAAAATGATCCCCCCTGTAAATAAAATGAAAACTAGTACAATCTTCATGTTATATAATAAGACATTTTCTAAATACAATCAATTAAAAAGGTTCCATAAACTAATCGAAGATGCACAAATGCATGTCATTCAATAAATAAAATTCTATACTGTGTGTTGACAGATGTGGCTCTTTCTGAGACACAAATACTCTCTGGCAAATATATTAGGAGGAAATGATGTCCTCTTGTATTCCCCTTGTTCACTACGACACAAATTTCAGATTTGTCATAAGAACATCTAGTTGGGAGACAATTCTCAGATTTTCAGCAAATAAATTGTCTTGGTGGGATACAGTCTGGCCAGAGACACTTCTTGATGTGACAATTCTAAGCCTTTTCCAATGGGGAAATAAAATTGTCTCTCTGAATTATATTCCAGCAGATTGTTACCAAGACACAGTTCCCAGACTTGTCTCAAAAACGTCTCAACTCCAAACCATGTGTCTATTTTACCTCCTCATTTATAATATTGTTTTCAGACATTTTGTGCAACTTTTTTGAATTTCAAAAATTGTTATTGGTCTAAACGATAAAAAACTTGTACATGTGTATGTATATGTGTGTGTATGTGTGTGTGTGGGGGGGGTGGGTATGTTTGGTAATTGAATACAGAGTATTTCGGTATCTCTGTTATTTTAACAAAACACGTCTAAATAAAAATATGACAGAGTGTAGAATTTGTAGAATTTGTTATTCAGTAAAACATGACAATTGGCCGTTGGTTTCAATTCATGACTCATTATCTAACGCCAGGGGATTTCAAACACAAATGGAGGATTGCAGGATGAACAGAAATGGTTTATTTTCAAACCCTCGCCTAATGATGTGGCCCCCAAATTCCTGAATTGCCAGGGGCCCTCACTCCAACAACTTCAGGCCCTGTATTTTACAGTAACCTTTATTAGCAAGAAGACCAAAATCAACTCCTTTGTTATGAGTGTAAGCACAAAGTGACACAATGCTTTAGTTTTTTTTTTTTTCCTTCCTTGTGATGCCTTTTTCTCTGGGCTCAGCAAAGAGGGTGACAGCTACTGTACTTCACAGACATCTCTGCATGAATCACTTAATTTGCCAAATTCTCCCTGCAGACAGTGCAGACCTTATCACCATGATCTGTAGCACCTGTAATCAACTCGCAACACAGGAATGGTACAAACAGCTTGGCAGTTTATTGGATCATTGTCTCATGTCTTTGAATTAATTCTTCTCCTATTTATGTAGATTTACCAACACCTGAATAGGATGAACTGTGGGTTGTGTTTCGGATTTGAGTATTCATTAGTTATGATGCATTATCCATGGGAGCCAATAGCCTCCTTGATTATATTTATTGAACAACCAACATTGCAGTTTGGATGGCCAACATGTTAAGTTCAATGAATGAAGGATCCAATGAATGATCTGATAGACATCACATGTACTGTACGTTTATCATGAACCCAGCAAATCACATTGAAAGGGAAGCAGCCACCAATGGACTAGGGCATTTGATCAATGGGTTCTCCAGTTTTATTGACTTTGAATGACTATTAATAATTTTAAGAATGGTAATAGTAGTAAGAATAATAGTAGAAGGCATGAACAGTAAGATAAATGCAATACAATGCTCACAAATTGAGGGGGTTATTTATTAAAATCTGAATTTTATGTGGGAAAAAATTTTTCAAGGTTTATTATACCCCGAGGCTGCAAAAAGTCTGAATCTGAAAATCCTGCATCTCAGACCTGCCGAGGTTTTAAATAAGTCAATCGGAGAGGTCCCTATCCTATTTGGCAGTTTCTGTGGTCTGCACTGAAATTAGCCTGAAAATCTGAATATTTATGGCTTTTCAGGCAAAAATCTGAAAAGTTTGGGCTTTTTACCAAGCTAATTTGGGAAAATCCCCCCCCCCCCAAAAAAAAATAAAAATCAGTTTTTGCTTGATTTTATCGAGTTTTTCCTCCGATCCAATAAAATCAAGGTTTTTTTTTTTATAATAAATAAATTCAAATTGTGGATTCTAGTTTGGTCAGATTTTTTTAAATAAAATAATCTGAATTCTGATTTTGATAAATAACACCCTAAATGTAAGGTGAACTTAAAGCATGCTGGCACAGGTACCATCTGATAACCAACCTTGATTGCTTGTGGTATCCCAATACACCATGGTTAGATTATTTGTTTGGAACTATTTATCCTGGAGAACAAATTGGAAAACTGTTTAAAGCACAGGGGTCGCTTTTCTTTTAGTACCAGGGCTGTGGACAACAAATTGTTTGGTGACCATTGCACCTCCTGTATTTAATGAAGCAATGTGGAATCAATATATATACGTATATATATATTATACCAATTTCATTAGCACCTCCGGCAGGCTGACATTCCTACTTTATTATCTGATTTCATAGGTTGTAAAAACAGTGATGGTTAATGCAATGAATTGAAGGGTGACTTTGTTCGATTGGATTTTAAGGAATGAAGTACCTGTGACATCAGTTACAGTGGTGACTGCTTTTTAGCTCAAGAATAAAATCTTACCTCATTTTTTGTTGTCCCCTGCTCTTTATAAAATGTTCAAGGAACAGAGTTTCTGTCCTGTAGACTGAGTTTACAACCCAATACAATTAGTACCTGAGGCACAGGGAGGACTATGTCTGGTGGACTGACTATATAATCCATCTTTATTAGTGTCTTGCCAAAGGGACAAAAAACAAAGAATTAACCATCCATGTTTGGATATTAATGCCACAAGACAACTTCATAATAGAGCAAATATTAGAGATTAACAAAGTATTAAAATGTCAATAACCAAAATGAGAGGATTCAGTGAAACAATGGTGAAACAGATTCTGGTTTTGGGAAAGTGGAATGATGGGTGTTGCATATGCTCCATGAAACAAATCCGGGGCCATGTCTACAGAACAGAAAACAATGTTTATTGTGTTTGGCTGTTCAGCTCAGACTTGTTGCCTCACCGATAGGTTATCATTGAGGGCTCCACTCACACCAGCGCTAATTGCCAGAATGTAAACAAGGGAAGCGATTGTCTCAGATACCCAATTAAGAAGTGATCAGTCTATGCCTCTTCTTTCATCCAATCTCCTAGACAGACCAGAGAAAAATCTAAGCAGCTCTAATAAGGCAGCAGAGCTCCTGGCTAGTGTCATTAAATAAAACAACTGGCACATTGAGCATCGGTAATAATAACCCTTTCCATCCACATACTGTGAGTATATTGCTCTCTCTCTTTCCCAACATGCATAGTTCAGGCAATATTGATCCTTAATCACCATTATATCTGAGAGTCTGTGGATGACATTAATGCATCTCAATAATCATGGCTGCCCCCATTATAAACAACATGTGTCTGCATTGAAGTGTAATCAAGATATAAGAACTTCTGGCCCTTCTATGATGACATACAGTATATGGACATAGAGTACAGTATGTCAACTTTCCAGGTCATCTCGCTCTTAGGCCCCTAACGAGGAGCAAAAACATCAACTTACCCCATGTTGGAAATTATTGATCTGTTTAAGTCAAAAATCCAAAAATTCCAATGTACACCAAACAATAACCTGGATAAAGGACACTACTGCATCATTGTCTGATGATGACTTTTGTTGATGTTTTGGACTACATTAGGGAAAATTTGAGCACCAAAATACAAAGAATTGATGTTGGTAACAACGAAAAGTCGAGGTAGATGCTGTTAGTCTGAAATGTTTCCTATGCATTTTTTTGGGCAACAACCACTACTCAAACTACTCAAGTGATTTAAATTCAAACTGCATAGAAACAAGTAAAATTATTTCTGAACCACCCCCATCAGGCAAAGCCAGGTTATTTACTATTCAAATGAATGCAAAAGGACTGCAAGCAAGGAACGGGATTATTGTCACTGCAGTTCTTCCAGAGAGGGCCAAAGCAGTCAAAACATTCAATTTGGCATGAACCTAATAGTAACTGGAACCTCCCTTTCTAATTCCTTTGGTTGCCATTTCTACCTTGAACATTGCTCAAATACTATTGGCAGCATCGCATCACACTGTATGGAGTAAATCATGTAAAGAGTTGCCAAGGCCTAATACAAAAAAGCAAGCAAGAGAGGCTACCAAACCACTTGCAAGAGTTTTATCCTCCTAATTAACCGTTTCTTCTAATTAGCGATAAACCGAACTGGCCAGAGATGTTCTCCAGCCCAGCTGGTACATTGTCAGGTGAATAGTAATACAGTCAATCCCTCTGCTGCCTGATTGCCGCCTCCCTACCTTTTCTATGGCTTTTATTCAAACTGCCTAATCAGCTGGCCAGTGCTGAACCGATATCCTTGGAACAGCATACAGCTTACTAACTGTGCATTTTATTCAAGAAATGAAAGGATGGCTGATGCAATAACAACTAGTGATGGGCGAATCTATCCCGTTTCACTTTGCTGAAAAATGTGCAAATTTCCAGAGAAATTCGCGAATTGGCGAAAAATTTGCAAAACGAGTCGGGGCATGTTTTTTGACACGCGCCGCGTTGTTTTTGACACGCCGCATCGTTTTTGACGCACGTCACGTCATTTTCGGCGTGCAACTCATTTTTTTTTTACGCCAACAAATTTTCGGCAGGCAAATTTTCACTGGTGTTTTCTGAATTTTTTCGCCGGCGAAGAATCGCGGGAATTCGTCGCAAATTCGTGCCTGGCGAATAAATTCGCCCATCACTAATAACAACATGTCTTACCTATTGTCATGCAGTTCGGTACACAATTACAGCTAACGCAAATAAAGTCAGGAATAAAATAAATAAAAATATAATCAATGACTTTAGCACATATCCTGCTTGTGGAGAGACAGGGTTCCTGGTGTTTTTCTAATACATTCTAGACAAAAAGTGCATCCCCCAAAGGCTAGTGTATATTAGTCAACCAAAATCAGACTCCTGACTGCTGTTTGAAGAGAGGATGAAGAGAAACAGAGAGGGGTGAGTGAAGAACAATTTGATTATTTCAGAAACAGTGCAGAATGGTTAATTTTGTACTTTTTTTAAAAAAATTTTCAGTAAGATGGAGCTTATATTTAATTTTCATTTTTTGTAATAGGAGAGGGGTCCATATATGTGCAACTTGCAACAGCTATGTTGGGGTATAACCCCCTTTTGATGAAGAAGCATTTTTTTTATACACAATAATTGTGTCCCACAGATGGAGCAACCAACAAGGTGGGCTGGTTTGAAAAAGCACTTAGTCATCTGTTGCTGAATGTTCATCATCCTGAGGGAACTAGTGATACTAATGACAATTTGAGTCCAAAGAAGTAAACCATGATTAAATCCTCAATGTCCTGGATCTTGTTGATTAATACACAGATAATTTCAGATAATACTTGCCCTATGAGCACCGTACAATATGGAAAGTAATTAAGACAACCGCCAACCTTTTACCTCTCCTCTTCCAAAATTTTTCCCCATACAATATGACAGAAAAATATGTATTGACTGATTTCATTAAAAACTCAGTGTCTCTGACATCTTGACTTTAATTTATGTTCTAATTTCACACTAGCACTGCTGGAGAGGCTGAGAAGGAACGCAGAATATTAAAGAGAAATATCTCTGGGAAACAGGCTGCTTCTGCGAAATTGCCCTAACAAAGAGAGACAGCAACTAATCCCATGTCAGAAGGGAAAGGGTCACTGTGGAAAGTGGTCACTGCCCTAAATTAATAATGATGATAATAATAGCAATAATAATCATCATAATGTGTATTTTATCCACCCCCTATTTTTTGGGGCCCCACCAGCACATGCACTTGCTAGTCACATTTATGTCTTTGCCAGCTCCACCACATTTGGACCCTGCTCCCCCCGTACTTAATTCACTGATTAGCATCTTATTTGCCCATGTGTGGGGCCTGTCTGATTAGTTCAAAAATGTACAATATATCTATCCAAAACGTCACCAAAACTCAAATATCATTGTATCTTCCCCCAACATCACCAACATATCCACTTTGTCCACATTTTGCTTCTGCCAACCCTAGATACAATGGGGTAAATTTATCAAAGAGTGAAGTTACGCCACTAGAGTGAAATTCCGCCACTCTCCATTCATTCCTATGGGATTTTGAAAGGCGTATTTATCAATGGGTGAAAGTGAAAGTTCACCCTTTGATAAATACGTCTTTCAAAATCCCATAGGATTGAATGGAGAGTGGCGGAATTTCACTCTAGTGGTGGAACTTCACTCTTAACTTCACTCTTTGATAAATATACCCCAATAGGTCTTTGCAGACACACCAGGTGAGGATGCATCAAAGGGCCAAAGATATCCTTAGCTGATTTATCTGCCTGGATCCACCATGTCATCTGATTGTTGGCCCAGTAAGTTTTTATTGGGCCTAGAGCAAGAATTGGGCAATGATTTATTTGGTGACCTTGCCAATCAAGTGCATGTATCTATTGGGATTCTACAGAGCAAAAGAGCAAAAGACAGTTGTCTTCTGTAGACTAGCGATTGTGATTCTGTAGACTAGCCACCAGGGTCCTGAGCACACCGGGTAAATATGGGGTTGATGGTTTGGGTGGGCAACACCAATTCTGCTGCCTTAAGCAGCATCAACAGCACCAAGTGGAAAATGTCTTTGGGCATTTTGCCCTCAATGTTTGTCCTAAAGGAAAACAAAATCGACCCACTAAAATAACCCAGGGCCAAGTAAATAAATACAAGTAAAATAGGTGCACAAGAGAGGGAATATTTCCTAAAAAGCTCATTTATGTGAGCAAGAAATACAAACTTAAGGTGCATAACCGCAAATGTTCAGTTCTCCGAAATTGTTTGTCTAAACGAATTGAAGGGAAAATGACTACTATGTGTCATTGCATGAACGCTCTAACTGGTGCTTTATGGGACCACTATTCATGAGTCGTTGGCTGGAAATAAAAACCGGTCCCATTCACTGGGAATCTGAACCAGACAGTCTCTGGGAGATTTGCAGAAATAAAACCTGGCGCGATGTAAATCAACATTAAATCTCATTAAAGGCACTGTCTGCAGTGGGAAATGTGTTGCTTCTGTAGTTGCAAATGTGCAATCCATAGGCCAGCTAATGCCAATGCTGAAATCTCATCACAGAACACAAGCTGCACCTAGCAACGCCGAACCATGGTCTTGCACCCAACTAAAGTACTCCAGCTTGTTGTGTACACAAGCCATTTTTGCATTTGCTTGGAAGTCGCCAAAGTGGAAAAGATTGACTTGAGGTCATTGTATTTGTATTGCAAAGATTCCCCTTTTGTTTTCCTTCTGAAAGGCATACAATGGTAAGTGTTTCTGCTGTTCCTGCAGGATTATGGTTAGCACATGTGAATGCCTATGGTTTCATTGTTGTATAGTATATCTCTCAGAAAAAAGAAACCGCTCCAAACTCACCCCTTGCGGTGTACTATACTTATAGTTTCCACTCTAGAACCGGGTGCTCAGCCAACAGCGCCTCTGCTGAACCTCATTCGGAAAAATACAGACCAGCGGCACACCGGATAAAAGAATCGGGATTTTATTCCAAATAGGAAGGATCCATGACACCTGACGCGTTTCGGGAGAAAACCCCCTTAATCATAGTATATCTCTGTACAGGCTGTGGGTAAACTCAGTGAGTTGTTCCTGCTGAATTGTGCTTAGTACAGTGGAATACCTATGCTGTGATAGTTTTATGGGATCGCTTTGTACAGGCTATGAGCACATTTAGGGGGCTGTTCCTGCTGAATTGTGCTTATTACAGGGGAATTCCTCTGTTGTCATAGTTTTATGGAATATCTTTGTACAGGTTATGAGTTTATTTAGGGGGATGTTCCTGCTGAATTGTGCATGGTACGGGGGATTACCTATGCTGCCATAGTTTTATGGGATCTCTCTGTAGAGACTGTGAGCAAACTAAGGGGTCTGTTCCTG
>CM044432.1:4583033-4597372 GCA_024363595.1 Xenopus borealis | reverse complement strand
AGATCCTTTTCTGGAAAGTGTTGCCATTAATTTCTGTCACTATGGCAACAGGATAAAATACAAATGTAAGGCAAATGTTGAGTTAATAGCTAAAGGCTGGTATGTCCTTCCTCTTGGATTGAGGGGAAGGGGGCATCTTTCTTTATTTTTATAAATTTTATTTTTCTTTCCTATTCAACAGACATACAGCATATGCAATGAGAACAAATTAGTAATCTGATCAGATCAACCTCTTCTCTTCCAGATAGGACTGCAATGCACTACCAAGCAATCTGTTGCATGCAGCCTCTGGCAGGGAAGGACAGGGTTAATATTTTCAGTGCTGGCACAGGAATAGGATGCTACATATGTCCTGTTCCTTTACTATAAAGCAGATAGTTCCTAATTCAGAAAAAACAAGTTTTAAATATCTTTTCAGTTATTTAAATATCACCAAGAAATATCTCATTACCTCTCCTTATGGTGTTCAGTTTTCTCTTCACTAAATGGCTTTCAGTACAAGATTGTTAAATAATTTTCATTTAAATAATAATTCTGAGATCTTGTGACTGCCTGCTAGTCATAGGTTTCCCATTTTTTCAGCTTCCCTCTCTCTGTGTCTATCAAAAGTGCTCTGTTATCGTATTAAGGCTTATTGTTAGCACAATTTTAAAGGTTGTTGAAAATTCTAACCTTTTCAATGGATTTTGACATAAAGAAAGTTTGCAGTCGTGAGAGCTGAGAAAATGAAATAAACAAGGGTATAGATCTTTAAGAGCGCAGTGCCATCTTCAGTAAGCATTCATATTTTTTTTCCTGTCTCCTTTTCTGAGATTCACAGCACTCTGAAGGGATTCAAAGGCTCATTCTTCCAATACATTCTATATTCCGCATTACAATAATGTGCATGTCGTTTTTATAATAGTGTAGTAAGATATAATATTTTGGTAATTTACAACAATCAGTGGAAGATTTGTTAAAAAAACAATATTATGCATATGCTTGTGAAGATTTTCATTCATCCAGGTCATGCTGAAGAAGGAAGTCAAATCAAGACGTTGATTTGACTTATTTCTGCAGATAATGTTATCTATAAATTTTGGAAGAAGGGAAAAAATGGAAGAATATAAGGATTTTTAAGAAATAAAATAATGTAATAAATACATTATAATTAAATTATATTTTTAAAATTATTATATACATCCTTTTTATTTAAATAAATTAATTAAAATTTTACACTAATTTTAAAATGTAAAAATATATAAAAGATATGTCACTATGCTTGAGTGAAAGATTTTAAAAAAATCAAAAAATAGTGCATTTTTTACATTTACATATATATACATTTTTAACCAAAAAATTAAAAGGATCACTAAGCTTGATTGTAGGGTGGTTTTTGTTTCAAATCTTAAAGTTACCTTATTTCAGCCTTGGTAAATTTGACAAATTATCTACCCTTTCATTCCAGCTAGAAATATCAACAGTGACAAAAATGTTTATTTATTAAAACATTTCAGCTGTAACATTGACTCAACAACCTTTGGGGAAAAAAGGATTTGAGCTCACTGATTTCCTCAAAAATCTCAATTGGTTGAGGTTTTGTGGCTCTTGGACTTATGTTTTATCTGGGCCTACCTTTAGTTTGCAGTAAAACAGAAAACCCTGAATGCTACCTCTTGGTAATTTGCAGTATATTAGGCCTCGCTGCATGTTTTACTGTATTTTATAAAGGTTAAAGAGGAATTGATTTCCAAATATCATTGTTTCCTCCACTAGATCATGTCACAAAAACTAGAGGTTTCATTTAAATATTTACAATGATTTTATAGCAGCTACTCTCTGGAAACTGCAAGCTACAGATACCCCTAGGAACTTGTAATATTCCCTGTAGTGTTATTCTTGCAAAGTCCCAACAATTATACACAAAGAAGTACATATACTGTTCAACAATATTCGTGCATGAGACAAGGGAATACAACATAAACTGATTAAAGGTCATTATACTGACAGGTATGGATTTTGGAAAACTTGAAAGGTATTCTACAGCTTTTCTTCTTTAGTAGAACAATGGTATTTTTATGCCTTACAGATGCTTTGAAAGTTATGGTCTACTGGTCTTCTGGTTTACTATTAAATAGTTTTAATAGGTCATTGGGGCACTGTCTCTTTGCAGTTTATAGAGGATACTATATTTTATCCTGGCCAGATAAGTAATATACAGTAGCAGCAAATATCTTTAATCACTTATGGCCATGTTTATTACTCTTAGGATATATTTTGTCTTTTGTACATCTAAAATATGAATCCAATGGATATTGTTTTCTAAAATGTTTAATTGATCTGGATTATAATATAAGTATAGTCTTTATAGTCATGTTTCTTTATAGTCAGTTGTACTTTTTAAAGCAGTTTCTAGTTTTCAAGCAGTATACATTTTAGTGTTATTACAATTTTGATGTTAGCCTTAAAAATATCAACATTGTCTACTACATATTGACTCAAAATAATATAATAATATAATTAAGTCCATAAGTGGATTTTACCAAAATACTTATCTTTCCCTTTTGATATTTAACAGTGTTCTTTGAAATCTGGATTGGATCAGCCTGAAAATTCCCACTCTATCAGCCTGTATAATCAAACTGTGTATGAACCAGGCCAAACCTTTCACACAAGGAAAATCTACATCATTTAGGCTGAGCATAACTATTGATGTGATGAAAGTAGGTGTCTCAACAAATGAGTTACAACATGAGTTGTCAACGGCACTTCTAGTTAACGGTATCCATAATATTTACTCCAAATGTTCAGTGAAGCATTCCTCACATAGGGCCATGGGTCAAACAATACATACCAGAAAAATTGGATTTGATTTTCATGTCAATGTGGTCAATTCAAAAGGTATTCAAGATTATGTCAGACAGAAACAATGTCATCTAGTAGCAGCTACTAACCTCTTAAGTATTCTTTGTATTAACCAAAAGTCTAATCATTGTTTACAGTACAACCCTATGTTAAGTGATATGATACAGGAATTTTATCACAAAATACTTTTTCAACATTCAATAAGGGTAGCATTCCTAAAAATTTGCATATTAGAAACATCGTTTATTGCACCCTGAGGCTGCAAAAAGTCTGAATCCAAAATCTGGCATCTCAGTCCTGCCAAAGTTGTCTATAAGTCAATGAGAGTGGGCCCTATGCTTTTTGTTTCTGCACTAGAATAAGCCTGAAAATTGGACTATTTTGGACTCTTTAGGAAAAAAATCAAAAAAATTGGGCTTTTTGGGAGAAATCACAAAAATATGATTCAGGAAAAACTCATCATACAATAATACAATATGATTTTTCACACCATGTTTTAGGGTTTTTTTCCCGAACCAATTCGCTGTAGCGTAAGGTGCCTTCTAATCCAGGAATCCAGGAATAATATATTTTAAAGTGTTTGGGTCAAGATTGATTTTTATTTTATTCCTAAATAAATCTCTTAAGTAGGTTTTCTCTTCTGGATCTTCTGGATTGATAATGAGGGGGTTGCTTACTCTTTTCAACAAATTTGTGTTGTTACACGGCGCTGTAAATATGGAAATTCTGTATGCACTCAGGCACTTTCAGCTTGTTACATCCATACAGTGCTGTCTTGTTCACTCTACTATGAAAGCATTTAGAGCACCAGCAAATTAGTAGCAGCTTCTAGTCTAATGAAGAACAACCAAATGCCAACATGCTGCCTTTACAGAAAGCTTATGCCTTCTTCACCACTTACAGTATATATTACAATAAGCAATGTTTTCCACAAGCAATGAAAGAAAAGCAACTATTCTGACATCTTTTTAGTACCCTGACATAGATTGAACAGGGATATTAGCCTTCATAACGGTCAAAACTGCCACTTTCATTCTTGCCTTGTGATTTAAAGAGAAAGAAAGCCATTGCAGGAGAATGGGCTGACTCATGGGACTTTCTTATATATTTTCTTATTGAAAACAAATTTCAATGTATTTCCATTGGTTTTATTGATATTCTGTGGATATATTTATATACATTTTAAAGTGGACCCATCACCCAGACACAAAAATCTGTATAATAAAAGTCCTTTTCAAATTAAACATGAAATCCAATTTCAAATTTTTATTAAAGCATTCATAGCTGTTTTAAGCTCATTTAAAAATCTCAGCTGTCAATCAAATATTGTCTGACACTCCTCTATGCCTTAGGCATAGAGGCGGGGCAGATAATTACTTTCACTTTCCATTCAGCACTTACTAGATGTCACTGCTCTCCACACATTCCCCCAGTTCTCTTAACTGTTTAATTGTGTAGCCAGGGCATGGGGATAGACATTGGGTCCCTCATTCTGGTGCAGAAACAAGATTCTGAGATGATGCAAAGCTTGCCTTAATAACAGTGTCCACAAAATGGCTCCTGCCTGCTTGCTATAATTATGAATTCCCAGACTGAAGGAAACAAGATTAAAATAATTTATATAGTGTAATTAATGTTAATTTTGCTTGACTAATTTGATAAAATATGATTTTGAATATTTTTTTTGGGGGTGACAGGTCCACTTTAACATTACCTAGATTGTGGAGCAAGCAATTGACACATAGCTTAAAGCTGAGGCTCTCCAGCTGTTACTGAACACATGAAAAACTCAGCCAGATGATTGTCTTTTTCCGAAGATGATTTTGCACTCCCACCACTCCCATAATGTGGGTAGAGTCAGACTTTGCAGTCTTATATTGGCATTTTATTTTGCAATTCCCACCTCCAAAAACAAAGTTGGCCTGTCTCTAAAAAACAGCAAGGGAACTTGTAACAGCAGCTTCTCTGGAATCTTCAGATTCCTTCCATAGGCAAAATAATGCCTCTAGACATCACTCTATAGAAAGCATTAATGGAGGAATGAGCATACACTTCTTCTTAATGATTCCTGAGACTCCCCATGGAACAGGGTTCCTTTCTAAACCTCAAAGTATGTCTCTGGAGCATTAAGAACCTACAATACAATATTCTATTCTTAGGTCTGCTTGGTGGGGAGTACATTTATTCAATGCCAGTTCTCCAACATTAAGAATAAAAGAAGAGAACATTATTGTGAACAGACCTTGAGTGTGCATGTTTTAGCCCAGCATGAAGGAACATTTGCATGCATTGCTAAGCATTAGCTGGCTGTGCTGCCAAGATGACTGGCAGGCAAATTCATAGTAATAAGTCATATAAGATTTTTTAAATTTAATTTTCAAATAAATAAAAAACAAATAGTAAAACTCATTTACATATTAAGGGTATAAAGGTGTTTAGATGTTGTAAAGTACATGCAACTGTTAAATGATCAAAGCTCTCACTGCTTTAAAATTAGGGATGTACTGAAGGTACAAACAAAAGATACTTAATTTGTACATTCAAACCAGTATACAGTCCTGAAACCAAATCATCTGACGAAAAAGCCTTGGTTCCAATATTAGGTACACAATTGGATAGGTAAACAGGACTCAAGATTGGAACCATTTCTACCAGTTTCCAAAGTTCTAGCTGTTCTAGATTAACACAATAGTAAGGCTTATTGACAAATAGCCTTATACTGTAACTATGGAATGTGAATGTATTGCCCAGTATAGCTGTTTCATGATGAGAATTTCGAACTTTCACAGCCATTACAAAAAAAAAATCCTTTTTGCACATGAAACCTCCTTTCTCATAATCTCAAGGGATGCCCTTGTGTCATCTTAAATGATCTAACAGAGAATGAAGAATCAGTTATAATTCAGTTCCCTTATATATCTAGGTATAGGCTTCATATCACCCTTACAGTATGTCTAGTATAAAACAATCCCAACATTCCCTGAGACAATATATATATCCTTTATCATCTAAGCTCAAGGCTCATCCTTCTCTGGAATTTCTATCCATTAAAATGTCTCTTTTGATCACTTCAGAGAAAAAATGCACTGAATATCGTAAAAGGAGCCTTGGCAGTGCTGATTTGTAAGGGGGGATGATTGACAATTTCTTCCTAAAGTATGAGTCTATACCAAATATAATAGAGCATAATATATTGCAGCATTTAAGCATTTGTGGTTGGTTGAATTCATTATATTAACACAGTACTTTGTATAGTGAGTACTAACTGGATATAGAGTTTAATTCATTTTGGGCACTGACCTACTTGATAATATGTTTCAGGAATTCTGGTACAGTGATACCTCCAGCCCCCCCACCAATAAGATTTGTCCTTTTGTTAATTGCAGTAGACTGGTTTGGTTGCTGTGGTCTGGTTGCTATGGGTTACTGGATTAAATATACTACCAATCAGAAAGTAGTAATCTTTTATAAGTGTAGTAGACTAATAGTACTAGTTAATAAATGGTTGCTCTGGGTTAATGCAATCCCTACTTTCTGAGCATTATGTATTAGTGGTGGCACAGATCATATCTGATCCCCATTGGAAGCAGCAGTCCTGCCTTGATTTATGGCCAAGATTCTAGATATCTGTATAACAGAGCATTCTGTCTCGGTGGCTGAACAGATCCTATCTGATCCCCATTGGAAGCAGCAGTCTTGTCCTACTTTATGGCTGAGATTTTAGCTTTACATTCTGTCCCAAAGGCACAGTTCCTATAAGATCCCATTGTAAGCACTGAAATGTTCTGTCGTCGTCCGAGTTCAACAAATAAAATGACTAGTATAACTAAAGGAAGCACCTTTTTTTAGGACTTAAAAATGTGCCCCTCAGAAAACTGGTTTAGTCTTTAATTCTATTTTAATCCTTCTATATATGTCATATAGAAACTACTTGCCAAACAAAGAAGGGTAAGAGAAACAAGAAGAAGAGTTCTGTGAGCTGGTTTGATATGCAAGATCAGTTTTTGCCTTGGGCTATTTTTGTGGTGAGCTTAAAGAAACTCACTCTTTATTCTTCACTACTGTGAACTAAAAGCTGCATACACTTTATTATGTCTCATTTAGTTTCCATCCAAATACAGTGTATATCTAATAGGCATACAGCAAATATCAGAGCCATGAGTCATGGGGACTTTTCCAAAGGAGACTTTTGCAGTAAATCCATTTCAGTTGCCAGTTGAGCATCAGTAGATACAGCCATTAATTAACCCTGAATATGTTTAGTACATTTCAAAGTGAAGGAATTAGCAAGGTCCATAATATGGCTGCTATGAATTTATCGAACCTGCTGCAGAAATTAAACTAGAGTTCAAAATGAAAGCTGGATATAGCTTCCATGTGCAGATGTTTTTGCTACTCCTGGGTCCTGTGCCATTTACACAAGTTGATGCAATAAGCATGCATGGGTTCTCCCACCTTCACCAGCCTCTGCATCTGGGAATTTTTTGTGAGTATCTACTGAATTAAAGGTGCTGATTTCTCTAACCTAGCTCAAGACTATTTTCATTCGAGAGGCTGGGGGAAATAGGAATATCTTATCCCTTTGGCCAGTCCTAGATGACTGCTCCAATGATTGGAGAGTTCAACACTAAATGAGGTCACCTCTGTAGCAATACACCCTGGTCCTAAATATCCGCTCATCCATTTCCATACCCTCTCTATCTCTTTGTTAAAAGAGACCTAATTTCATTCAAAATCATAATTTACTGAATACTGAACAATCATTGAGTTTGAATAGAGTTCTTTTCACAGTGAAATAAAGTTGAGATTATAACAATGAGAGGACAAAATAGAGGGCAAGAGATGTGGCAATGGATAAAAATGGTGACTCTAAATGGATCAATAAATATACAATGAGATTCAATTAGAACAGAAAATAACAAAAATGTATTTCAAAGAGCAAAACTTTTGACTATCAAAAGGACAAATTTTGAGAACAAATAAAGCTTAAGCAACAGAACATGTGCGTTAAATCATAAAGAATCAGAATGCATATTGCAATCACCATTGTTGGTTTTCACAAAGAATCAAAACTCACAAATAGTGGTGGGCAAATCTGTCCATGAAAAATTTTGTGAAACGGCAAAAATGTGCAAAATGCATTGAAGTCAATGGGAGTCAAAATAATTTTGAAATGCAATAATTTTTTGCATTGTGACTATGTTGCCCACATGCATTAAAGTCAAGGGGGTCTGAATAATTTTGATGCACAACAATTATGATGCAGATTTGCGAGTAGCGAAACACTGGAGTTGGACCACATCAGGGGCCATTGCAACTATATCAGTTCATGTGTGTGTATGTCCAAAGGTACATCAGTTTGTGGGTGCTGGGTCAATGGAGGTTGTATAATTCTTATAAAGGGACCCACACTCCAGATTCTCTTGTTGAATAAAACTCTTATTTATTCATCATTTGTGCACTCATGCATTATAATCCTTGGAGATTAAGTACCCCCTTCTCCCCTTCTCCTTTAAATATTGATAAACCCAAACTGTTTAAAGAAGGTACTTAACACATTTATGCCTCCAAACAACACACGGAGGTACATGAACTATATTGTAATTGTAAAATATCCCTACAATGCATTCATAGTTCACAATTTGAGGTTTTTGTCTACAATTTTTTCCCTACCAGAAAAAAAACAGATTTTAACAAATAATCCCCTAAAACTTGGAATCCATTAAAAACACATCTTTCCTATTAAATTCATATTCCCGTTATTATGTTTCTATTAAATGTATTTTAAATGAACTATTCTCTGCAACAGGTAAGAAGTTGAAAAGGAATTATCTTGTTCAATTCTGTTGACTTACAATTTAATATTAGCCAATAACAGTTATTATTGGGAGCCTCCGTTATAAAATATTCTCTGTGGATTACAGTAGAAAGCTATCTTAATTTCCAAGTGTTAGTTTCTAATGCTTTATGTGTAAAAGCCTTGATGATATTAGAAGAAAACAAAATTTAAATATGAAACACAACTCCTGTGGTATTTATCTTACTAGCTTTGACTGATCTTTGAAGTTTAGTGCAATAGAAAATTTACTTCAGATCCACATCATTTCCCCAAGCAATTTTCTTTCTGACAAACATAAATTTGTAGACACAGCTAAAAGGTATTTAATTCCTGTTCTAAATAGACCACTGAACATCAAAAATGTTTTACCCTAACTTAGTATAAATGTTCAGCTGCACTGGACATCATTATAGAAAGCACCTGTTCAGCAATAGAAACATGTCATGAACGTTCCTTGCTCTATGCAATAACCACTAGAAAGTGCAAAAGAGTTGGAACAGGTGAGTATCTTAAGACATCACTTTTTTTATTTGTATTTCTACTAATATTATGTTTTACAGCAGGTATAAAAAGTTAACGCCATTCAAGATTTGAGAAGGTCACCATGAATCCTTGCTGATGAGCAACTCTAATGAAGTCTCATTCACTACAGAAACATCCAACCACTACAAGAAGCAGTGGGAATGGATCCTATTTGAAACCCATTATTATATGACTATGAGTCCTCAATAGCAATTAATTAATATATAATTACAGACTAGGGTCTGATTTATTAAAAATTGCTGTTTTTTTTCCATGATTTGAGAAAATCAATGCAAACAGTATACCATCACAAATTGGATTCCATTTACTAACATGGCATTGCTATTTATTTCAATGAATTTCACAAGAAATCAGAAATTTCCTATATTTTCAAAATGCTTTAAAAGATTGGAATTTATTAAGTGAAAAAACCATGAAAAGCTGTGAATGCCAAACTTCGCCAAGTAAAACTTGCCGAGGTGCTATAGAATTCAATGGGAGGTGCACTAATCCTACTGGATCAATTTTCATCCAATCAGAATTTTAGATGGTTTTTTATTATTTTTGCTATGGTCAGTTTGAAAAACAAAATTCTTTTGAGGTATTAGAGATATTTGTATTGTTTAAGACATCTATCAGGACTTCTTTTCATTTGTACTTCTTATACAGTATTTGGATATTTTGATCAGTTGTGATTTTAGAGTTTGTGAGTTTACTCATGGCTTCAAAAACCATTAAACCCTATGAACCTTTACTAAATATGTTTCTCGAACATGAGTTTTCCTACCTCACATTTACCTATTGCAGCAATCTTAAAAATTGGAAAGGAAACATTCTCCAAGTGTGTGTAACAGTGTAAGTTAGCTAAAGGTGTATTTTGAGTCATTTATGTAAAAATAAAATGAACACTGTGATTTTGAGACAACTTTTTTTTTAAATATTGCATACTAGTGTCGGGACCCATAGGGTTAATGTACCCTATGACTTTAATCCCCATGCACTTCCTGATCTTCATAGTTGCTTGGCAGATTTAGCTGTATGTAATTTGCGTAGTTCAGCTACATAGTTACATAGTTAAATTGGGTTGAAAAAAGACAAAGTCCATCAAGTTCAACACCTCCAAATGAAAACCCAGCATCCATACACACAAACACCCCACCATACCTTCACATAAATTATATATGCCCATATACAGATGCAGTCACTTTGGATGGTGAGTTTAATGCGTCGCGACTTAACTCATTTATCTCATTTATCCCACTTATCACAGAATATTGTGTCACAGCATCCCATCCAATTAAAGAGTTCACCATTGAAAACAATGGAGCTTTGGTATGCTAATGAAAAGGTTAAATGCATTAAATGAGTTAAGATAACTTTAGATAACACAGTTTCTTCAATTAATGCTGAGTCACGATGCATTTAACTTACAAATCCAAGTGACTCTATCTGTACTAACTATAAAGTTTAATATAACAAAAGCCTTTGATAATATGTCTGTCCAAGAAATCATCCATGCCTCTCAGAATCAGCCATCACAACATCACCCAGCAGTGCATTCCACAACCTCACTGTCCTCACTGTGAAGAATCACCTAAGCTGCTTCAAATGAAGGGGTGGCCTCTGGTGTGGTGATCCTCTTTATGGGTAAAAAGGTCCCCTGCTATTTGTCTATGATGTCCTCTAATGTAGTTGTAAAGTGTAATCATGTTCCCTCGCAAGCGCCAAGCCCAACCTGGACAGTCTACCCTCATAATTTAACTCTTCCATCTCTCTAACCAGCTTTGTTGCAGGTCTGCACTCTCCAGCTCATTTATATCCCTCTTCAGGACTGAAGTCCAAAACTTCACTGCATACTCCAGATGAGGCCTTACCAGGGATCTATAAAGAGGCATAATTACAGTATGTTTTCATCTCTTGAGTTTATGACCTTTTTATGCACCAACAATTGGTATGCTTTTTTTATGACTCTTGGATTAGTAAAAAAATAATATAAAGCACAGAAATGCTTATCAATTTTCAAAAGACTAGTTTGCAGAAAAGAAACATTAATAAATTAAGAAGTGATAGTAAAAGGGATGCTTTGGATAACTTTGTTCACATTTTACTCAAAGTTTTTAAAATTTTGAACTGCAAAATGTTTATGAATATTGATTTGATTAAATCAATTTTCTCAACTCTACAGTACCTTGAGGTATAAAATAATTTGTGTCGTATTTGCAGAAGTAGAACAATTTATTTTTCTGTGTAATTGACCTAAGCAATTTTTTCAGTTCTTTGGTCTCTCTGTACAGTTTCTCGGTATGATGAAGAGAATTTTATTTGAAGTAAATTTGCCAAGAAAAAGTCCAATACGTCATTTAATAAAATGCGTAGCCAGCAAAATCAAATTTATTGTGAGATTTTGTAGATAATTCACTTTTCTTCCTCTGATAAATGTGCCCCTGTGTCTAAGCTTCAGCCTATTACAGGTTAGACATGACAGACTTGAACATTTTGAAAGTATTATTAATACATCCCTAGAGGTGAGACAAAACACTACATTTCTGCTACTTTACTTATATAATAAAATTCCACTGCCAGTGAATTGCATTAAACAGTTTCTCCTTTCTTTAAAAATCTTTAATTCTGAGAATTAGACATAAATGTCCCACAATGGAATTTTCAACATGTATTTTTCTTTTAAGGCAAATAAATACAGTGATATTGGATAGAATTAAATTATTTGAAGCTAAATTGATTATAGATATTTTGGATAAAGATAGGATTGAGAATATTGCTAGTTTGCCTGCATCTAGAAATTATTACTAGATTTTATTGATCCACAAAAGTCTTGAGAGCACCTACAGTTAGTAAATGATGGAGGTCTTTACTGAACAATATACCTGGTAGCAGTAAGCTTTACTTACAGAAATGTAATGGCACTGTCACAAAGTCACTCTAGCAATTTGTAGACCCTCACAAGTAGGCAAATTGGTTCTCTGTGCCTATAAGCAGGCATAGGGCTAACAATCTTGTACTTTTTAGAGTGGACTCACTGAACTGTTTGGTTGACTATGATCACTACATCCTTTTAGGCACACTATAGTCACTAGCCCCTGAGTTCCAAAAATGTCCACTTATCCAACTACCTAGTACAGGGTAAGGGGGCATGGGCTACATGTTTATGAAAGAATCACAGCCTAGCACAATTATGAATATGATTGCTCTTGGGTAAAATTCACAAAAAAAGTAAATATTTGCAAAAGCAGTGAAGAGAATGGGTGTTTTTTCACTGTGACTTTTTGTTTTTTCTGTGCAAAAGTGGATTCTTGGAATGGTTTTACAAGTCAACTTCTTACTTGGTGACTTATTTTTTTGCTGAAGTCTTTGGAATTTTGGACTGTTTTGCTGTATCTTTTTTTCATGCAGAATATGTTGTAGTCTACAAGTTTTTCTCAAAATACATTGGGCTCTATAGAAAATTTGTTGTGGCAAAATTTTGCAGGAGTTTCCTGAAAATAAATGTTGACATGGGAGTGCCAAATTTTGCCACAAAGAGATAGGAAATGATGGATTAAAATTTAACAGTATTGACACAATCATTTTCCCCTTTCCCAAATGCACTTTTTTGGTTAGGTGACCTCATGTTTTAATTTTTTTTTGTGAACACAATAGCCATTTGCATGTAGCAGGACTTTTTCTCATGCAAGATCTATGATTTAAAAGCTAACATTCAAGACAGTACAGGAACATGCACATTGTTCCAGTATCATGTGTTTTTGAAGAAATATTTTAAAAAGTCATAGATTGGGCTATTTGCATTGTTGTCAACTCAATGCAGTGTGCAACGGCCTTCCAATGCATATATTTGTACACATACATGCACTTATAATTTGTGCACTTAGTTAACAAGTCTTTTTACTTAGCTAATTCTTTACTTTAACAACTATCCTTAGAGAAAGGGAGTATTGCTAATAAATTGTTTGGGTGAAAAAAGAGAGGAAGCAAGTCAAAATACATTACTATTAATACATTCTTCAAAAGGTTAGCATGAAGGACAGCTGCTATTCCATTTAAAATCTGCATTCTTGGTAAAACAAAAAAATTGCAATTTGCACATTGCACTTGCATTCATAAATTACCCCAAGAGGCACCTGTGCTCTGATTAGAATAAAGAGATTTAACTGATGAACAAGCAAAGCAATAAACTAAGCTACAAAAGTATCTATTTGGAACCTTCTCCCATTGCATTAGAGCCTTTCATAGGTTTTTGTATCTATTGAACCTGTCTCATAGGAACTATCCTTGTTTTCTGTTTCAATTAAAAGAAATCACAGCTCAATCAGAATTTCGACGGGTGATCATTTTTCACTTTACTAAAATTACAGTGTATCATAAAGGCTACTTAATTGTGAATTAAAAAGTAATTAAGTAGCTATGGCCATGCATGGAATAATAATAAAAGATGGTTTCATAAAATATCCAACACTGCTCACAAAATCTATGAAATTGTTTTTGGGAATAGAATAAAGGTAGACAGAGTTTAAGTTCTACATTGGAAATTCTTAATGGAAAACATAAGGAAAGATCAGAGGAAACAATATTTTTAGAAAAATTAAAATATATTTGGTGTTGCACTAGAATGAGCTTATTTTGAAAAAAATATTCTGGAAGTTTGCATCCTTCAAGGGGACCACATTTTAGATATTTTACTATTTCCATATTCACTGTGGAAAATTAAATGAGTTACTTTTGTGTAAAAACATAGCAGTAAAAGCAAGTTAAAGCTGCATTACCTTTTCAGTCCCCAACAGAGCATGGACTTGATGAATGTTTCATCCAGCACATTTACTTATAAATTTCATATATCGGAACAGTACTGTAGCTATCCAGTGGCAAACTACTCTGCATCTCAGGGATGATAGTGAATGATAAGAGTTAAGAGTTAAAGTGGAAAGTCTAATATTTCATACTGTATCAGTTAGTGGTTAGCTCATATGGGAGCTGCTGGACTTTCCTCACTCTACTTTAGTTTCATGAATTACAAGAAACAGCTCCTTTTTGATTAATTATTACATGAATTAAAGGAAAGCTATACCCCGAAAATGAATTTTTGAGCAACAGATAGTTTGTATAAAATCAAGGGACATAT
>CM044432.1:4534343-4575887 GCA_024363595.1 Xenopus borealis | reverse complement strand
TGCTGACTTACTTGCAAGGATGCAATAATGTATTAAGACACACAAAAGCAGTAAACAAAATCAAACTTTAATAATCCTGTACTTCAAAACGCAAATAATATATCATTTTTTTCTAACAATGTAAAACAAATATACAAATATAAATTCTTGGATCATAAAAACCTTGCCTTTCAAGCAAAGCACACTTTCAGGGAATGCTTTAAGGTCAATAACAGCTGAGGCATGTCCTACTTCTCTGTTATTGATGTTTCTCTATAAAAAGCATCCTAGGTGGTACCCTGAAGGTAACAACTTTGAGTATTTCCTGAAGTAAGATACCGGAGAGAGGCAACTAGACAAATGTCTTCAGTAACAGCTCATTTCACTTAGCTCTGTGCGTGAGTGATCTCCATGTGTGACAACAGTGAGGAGAACTAAACAGCTTAATAATATATGCACTTGGGCTTCAAACATCTCACAAATGAATTGAAATCTAACTTATAAATATGTTGGGGAAAAAAAGCATTTTTAGACTAAAATAGTATTTCTCTTGATATCTATAACTAATATATAGTAAATAACTTTAGCTATTAGGGGCCATTTAACTAAATGGGTTCGAGGGGCTTGATAAAATACTTGGATCATGAGATAATTCCTTCTTCTCTTCCTGTTTAGGTAGGAAGGACCAATCTACTAAGGAATGCTGTAGTAGCAAGAAATGGCCAACCAGCCCCATACATTTAGGAGTATTAACATCTGAAAAATATGATTTAAATATTAGGTAGGGATTTAGTCTACCTATTAATGGTCTGTGTGATTATACTGATGATGATCCTCTGGGGAAAAAGGTCCTCTGCTAACTCAATTATATCCCTCTTAAAGACTGGAGCCCAAAACTGCACCACATACTTCAGATGAGGCCTGGGACCAATAAAGATGTAAATTTATGTCTTTATCCCTTGAGTTTATGCTCTTTTTATGCAAGACATGAATTAACACAAATGAAACAGTGGTCAAATCATCATGAACAATGCTGGAATGCTTGTATGGATTCAAAAGTAGGAAAATATGAAGATTTAGGAGTCATAGCTTTCCTAATAAGAGGCCCAAGTACTGAGGTTCAATTCGTCAAAAGTCCACTAACTGCCAACTGCCTGTATGGGTTTGAGGTTACATAGTTACACAGTTAGTTACATGGTTAAATTGGGTTGAAAAAGGCAAAGTCTATCAATTTCAACCCCTCCAAATGAAAACCCAGCATCCATACTCACACACACCCCTCAATACCTTCACATAAATTATATATGGCCATATACTAGCTATAGAGTTTAGTATCACAATAGACTTTGATATTATGATTGTCCAAGAAATCATTCAAGCCCCTCTTAAAAGCATTAACAAAATCAGTCATCACAACATCACCCGGCAGTGCATTCCACAACCTCACTATCCTCACTGTGAAGAACCACCTACTCTGTTCCTTTAAATGAAAGTCCTTTTCTTCTAGTCTGAATGGGTGGCCTATTTGTAAAGTGTAATCATGTTCCCTCGCAAGCGCCTTTTTTCCAGAGAAAATAACCCCAACCTGGACAGTCTACCTTCATAATTTAAGTCTTCCATCCCTCTAACCAGCTTAGCTGCACATCTCTGTACTCTCTCCAGCTCATTTATATCCTTCTTAAGGACTGGAGTCCAAAACTGCACTGCATACTCCAGATGAGGCCTTACTAGGGTCTCGATAAAGAGGCATAATTATGTCTTCATCCCTTGAGTTTATGCCCATTTTTAAGACAGAACTTTATTTGCTTCAGTAGCCACAGAATGATACTGCCCAACAAATTCCCATTTTTTTTTTGCTGCCTGGAGAATAAATAACTTGGATTTATGTTATTTTTGCCAAAGTGCATAATCTTGCATTTATCAACATTGAACCTCATTTTCCAGTTTGCTGCCCAGTTTCCCAGTTTAGACTAATCTCTCTGCAAAGTGGCAGCATCGTGCATGGAACCTATAGTACTGTAAATTTTAGTACCATCTGCAAAATTTAGAAGCAGTAGTTTCAATGCTCACCTCCAGGTCATTAATAAACAAGTTAAAAAGCAAGGGACCCAGTACAGAGCCCTGTGGTACCCCACTAACCCCACTAAGTTCAATTTACCACCACAGGTACAGCAAACAATATACAGAGCACTCAGTGTCCAGTAGTGATGGGCGAATTTATTCGCCAGGGGCAAATTTGCGGCGAATTCCCGCGATTCGCCGCTGGCGAATAAATTCGCGAAACTGACAAAAAAATTCGCCAAAAAAAATTTGCCGCGCAAAAACGAGTCGGAAACGACGCGACGCGCATCAAAAAACGACGCGCGACTCGTTTCGCGAATCGGCGAAAAATTCGAGAATTTTTCGGCGAAGCGAAACGCGCCCGTTTCGCCCATCACTAGTGTCCAGGAATCATAACATCTTCATTTATTGGATATAATTATTATCATCAAGAACATTGTGACATACAGATGCAGCCACTTGGATTTGTTTGTTAAATGTGTCATGACTCAGGCTTCATTGAAGAAACTGTGGTATCTAAATTTCTAAAGTTATCTTAACTCATTTAATGCATGTAACCTTTTCATTAGCATACCAAAACACCATTGTTCACAATGATGAACGCTTTAATTAGATGGAATGCTGTGACACAATATTCTGTGCTAAGTGGGACAAGTGAGAAATCTGTGTTTAGTTATTCTGTGTCAAACACACAATCCAAAGGGGCTTCATCTGTATACCCCATGCTTGACCCGTTTCGTGGCGTCCCCACCCTGTAAAAACATTAAACCCATCAGGAAAAATGTTTTTACAGGGTGGGGCTTCGTGCAGTCTTATTAATTGGTGATGGGGGTGGGCATACCTTATGCTTCTGAGGAAGTGGTGAGACACCACGAAACACGTCAAGCATGGGGTATATGTCACAATGTTCTTGATGATTTTAATTATATCCAATAAATGAAGATTTTATGATTCCTGGACACCAAGTGCTCCGTACATTGTTTACTGTTCCTATGAGATTGTCCTGACCAGGGGCGTTACTACGTGTAAGCATAGGTGCTCTGTTGGATTTACTTTGCAGTATTGGGTGAGTGCTCTCTATGGATTTTGTCTCATATGCTCTACCCAGGTACAAATACTATGTTCCAGACCAAGATTCCTTAATTTAACCAGTAACCTTCTGTGGGGCACTGTATCAAATGCTTTAGCAAAGTCTAAGTAAATCACATCCACTGCCTTTCCAGAATTGAGGTCCCTGCTTACCTTCTTATAAAAATAAATTAAGTTAGTCTGGCAAGATCTATTATGCATAAAACCATGCTGGCACAAACTCATAGTATTGTTATTTGTTATGAAGTCCAGTATCTTATCCTTTATTAATCCTTTCATACCACCGAAGTCAGACTAACTGGTTTTGAGGCTGAGAACGGGATCCCTTTTTGAATAGCGGCACCACATTAGAAATTTGCCAGTCTCTCTGGACCATGACAGACCTCAATGAATGCTGAAAAATTAAGTAAAGAGGTTTGGCAATCTCAGAGCTAAGCTCCCTGGGATGAATATCATCTATCATGCATCATTAGATGCATTACTAGAATTTGGACTATTAATAAGGAATTAGCTGGTTCCTCATTTGTGTAGACAGACGAAAAATTTGAGTTCAGAATCAGAGCTTTTTTCTTTTTCTCATCAACCAGCTGACCCCCCTCTGATATTAAAGGTCCAACCCCTTCCTGCCTAATTCTTTTTACTGCGTACTGCAATATCCTTTTCAATATCGATTTTAGCTTGCATGATTGGGCTGCCCCAGCTAACTTGAAAGTCTTTTTCCTACCCACCTCAACACCAAGACTTCTATTGAACCAAAAAGGTTTTGCTTTGCAATGATATTCCTTGCTTACAAGGAGAATATACATGTATATTTATTAAGCAGCATTTTAAAGATTTACCATTTTTGTTCTGTGTTTAACCCGGTGAAAAGCATTTCCCACTTAATATATTGCAAAGATGCCCTTATACTTTCAAAGTCTGCATGCCTGAAATTTTGTGTTTTAGTTACTTCCTTACGGTATAGAATTGCCTCTGCAACAGAATCTCAAAGGAGACCATGTTATTATTACTGTTCCCTAAATGCTCACCCACACAAATACTAGAGATGAGTTCAATTTTATTAGTTATTACAAGATAGAGAGTTATTCCTAGTAGGTTCTTGAACGAGCTGGAATAAAAAGGTGTAGGCGGAAACTTCATTATGCTGAGGAATCTCATGCAAACATGACAAAACATGCAAGGGACATTCATGTTAGAACACTGGAAGAAGTGCAGAGCACTAAGGGGTGCAAAAACACTTTTGAAAGAACTTTTTCATTGTTTGCAGTTTTCACATTGTGCTCAGCCATGATACAAACCTGTAATAGTTCATAAAACAGGTCAAGGTATCATGAAAAAGCATGTCTTCACCTAAATCACAGACATAACAGGCCTCTCTTCACTAAAGTCTGGATCAGCCAAGGAGAAAGGGTTCACACCCTATTATGTCCTTTTCCAAGCCATGGCTGATAAGAGCCATTCCATGTGGAGGGGGGGAAAGCCCAAGGAGGGAGAGCTTAACGTTCCCAGCAAGGCCCCCTCACAGGTGAAGTGAAGGTCAGACATAACACATCCTAAAACATATTCATCCTCACAGAACCCATTCCTGTTGTACCAACAGTATAAGAAACTGGTGATGGTTTCAAGGTAATATCAGCTTTCAGTCCAAACATGACTAGGTTTGGTAGTCTGTAGATCAAATGTGAATATTTGGGCAGGGGCAGGTCACACAGTATTGATGTTTAGTATCTATGAAATCCATAGAGAATGAATAACCAATAAATATAATGTAATCTCTCTCCTATATAATCTCCTCTCCTCATATAAGGAGTTGTGATCATTATATTCTTGGTCCAGTTCCTACTCACAGGAGATCATAAAGAAATCAATCTGTGTTCTGCTAGGCCACGCCCCCTTGCATTCCTGAGGGAGAGGGGAGTGTTCCTGATGCCCCTGAAATCACTGATAAATAGTCAGCTCTTTTGACTAAGAATGGGATTTACTTAGGAGGATAAATTGTGATTGGAAGTTTTCCCATTTGTTTCCCCTTGCCTCCAGGACAATTCTATACCTTTGGAGTTAAGTATAGGTTTTCCATGTTTTCCCTTTTATTTTATAAACTGTATGTAATTGTTTTCTTGAATGTATGTCTCTTTTTGTAACATCTTTTTATCAATTGCACAGTTATATCTTTTATAATATTAAAGGGAATTTAATAAGTTTGTCTTTGAATGAACCTAGCCTGAAAGAGTGTAACTGTGAGCCTTAACCCTCTGCATGCTGAATGGAAATGCTAGTCTGTCTGTATTCTACTTAACCATTTGAGTGCTGGTAGGACATGTGTGTTTCAGTTACATGAACCCTTTCACTACTAGAGTACCTAGTTTCTCTCAACACCAGTGTGAAGTTGAGAGTGGTGGCAGCAAGTTTGTGTGTGTTGGTTGGTGTTTGGGGTGCTGTGATGCTGTAATGCTAGTCTAACCTGTGTTCAAGGTGGATGAGAGACGGACTGAGTGACCCCTGAAAGCCGCACCTAAAGTCACATGTGGCTGGAAGTACCGTATCTGTGACATGATCCTTATGGTAAAAGTCCCCTACAAACTTCTTGCACATAGGACCCAAGTCTGAAGCTAACACAACAAGGCAGCCATTATGCTGTCCTGGATTTCCCTTGTTTTACTTTTCTAATAGTGCCAAAACCACAACATCTTGAGTAGTCTATATCCATACTCTCCAGCAAATAAGTAAAAGTTAACAAGTCTTGTCTATATTATAGGAAACAAGAGAGGCAGCTAAGGTTGCCTACAACCAGGAAGCATCTGGACAGCATCAGGGATTAGCAAGGAAGCTTCACAGTTCACATACTGGACTTGCTTTATTATGTGTAACATGTGCTTTCTCATACACAGCAAATGCATAGACTAACTAAGCAGTGTGTTACAGGATCATTATACTATTCATTCTTGTTCCTGAGCTGTTTCTGAGATGTAATATTTAATTTTTTTCATTGTAATTGGTTACCAACCTGTATGTAGATGTAAATCAATTATCTTCTACTCATTTGACCATAATCATAGCTACTAAATTTGGTAAATATGGAATTGGTTTAATTCTTTTTTCAACCAGGAATTGATTATAATCATCACATCATAGCTTAAGAATGAAGACTATCCTTAACTGGAGGTTAGTCGAGATGCTTGTAAAATGTGATTATTTTACAAGGATAACATTATATACATCATTTTAAAAAATTTCCATGATTATTATCCAGTTCTTATTTCATTAAGGTTAACTTTTAGTATGTCATAGAATGGCTAATTCTAAGCAACTTTTCAGTTTGTCTTCATTATTTATCTGTCATAGTTTTTCTAGTTTTTAATTATTTGCATTCTTTACTGCCAATAGATTAGCCAACAGTCCAAGCTATAAGCCTATATTTATTCTACAGAAAGCTTAACCATACCTTAGTAACCAGCTCTAGAAGCTCTCTCTCTGTTTATTTAGGATAGCAGCTGCCACATTAGAATGGTGTGACATCACTTCTGTCCTGAGTTTCTCCCTGCTCACTCATAGTTCTCCCTGCTCAGATTACAGCAAGGAGGGGAGGAGGTAAAGGAAAAAACTGAACATGCTCAAGCAAGTGCCCTGGAGATTTAAGCATAAAACATGAAATCTGATACAGAAGCCCATGTGTATACAATAGAACAGGGATCCCCAAACTTTTGAACCTTTTGAAGAGCGAATTTTAGCCAGGTGAATTTTTGCGGGTGTCTCGCTAATTTATTCGCCGGTGGCGAATCGCGGGAATTCGCTGCGAATTAGCGGCTGGCGAATAAATTCGCCCATCCCTATTCGCCATGAGTTGGGGAGCAACACTAGCATGATAAATGTTCTTGGGGTGCCAAATAAGTGCTGTCATTGGCCATTTGGTAGCACCTATATGGATTGTCAACCTATATTCAGGCTCTGTTAGGCAGTACACCTGGTTTTTATACAATTAAAACTTGCCTCCAAGCCTGGAATTCAAAAATAAGCACCTGCTTTGGAGCCACTGGGAGCAACATCCAAAAGATTGGAGAGCAACATGTTGCTCACGAGCTACTGGTTGGGGATCACTGCAATAGAAAATGCTGTGTTTCTTTTGACAGAGCACTCAAAGCAGCATTAATTAATTTTAGCCTTTCCTTCTCCTTTAATGGAATTTTCATCCTGCCTGATAGATATCTGTATGGTTTTTGACACATGCCGTATATTAAGCAAAATGAGTGGGCCTAATAAGGAATCCATAGGCCTAAATAAAGTTTTTTATTTTGTCAGTGTTTTAACCTTTGTTATCATTTGTTGAAATATGATTATCACATTTTTAATCTAATTACTAGAAAATGAAAATGATTTGTTCTTTGCCTTTGGAAGTTTTGCTAGTGAATTTAGATTTACAGTGTATCATTAACCACTGAGCAATGCTATCAATCGTGTAATGCATAACATTAGATTCCCATAGATTTCCAAATGTTGGGCATTAAATATGCAGATAGTAGAGCAATAATATAACATGTTGGTTCAATTAAAATCCAGTTTAGAATGTTCAACATCCCAAATAAAAAAATTGACAGAACATACAAGGCCACTGGAAAATAATTTGGCTGTGCCCCACCCCCCCAAAAAAAAAAGATGTAACTGACCGAGCATAGAAAAATCTGTGCATAAAATATTAAATACAGTATATTGCATTGATTCAAAAAGCCATATAGAAACATTTATATCCAAGGTGGAAGAATTCCATAAAAAGGGAATGCTTTAGAAATTTAAAATTCATTTGGAATTTAGAATTAATTTTTCATGTCACATGAATAAAAATACCTGACCTTTGTACACCTTGGGTAATATTTCTAAAAGTCATTTTTTTAAGGATGTAACAATGCCAATAATATTTTTAAAACACATCACATGAGCCCATTGAGAACATGAGAACATTATAGCCTAAACTACTAATCTAAACATCAAGATCGTCAAAGCAAATGTTGTATGTATACATATGTTGTGTTTTATTATGAACTCTAATTAAAAGGATTGAAAAGCGAAAAGAAGATTGCACTGATGTCCATGGTCTAACCATGTACACCACTCTTCAATGGCAGCCTGATAATGCATATTTTTCTCCATATGGGAGCCATTCAAGTGCTGCATCTGACAATTCTAAGCCCTGCAAAGGGAAGGCAAAGCACATTCTGGGCAAATCATTTGTCGATTTGCAACAGTTGTTTGTGCTTAGCATCTTGTCCTTGTATGAAATGAACCTTGAGCGTCTAAATTGCCCATTCCCATTATCCTGCACCAACTGCAGGGTTTATAAAGATAATGGCAGTTGCAGATCTGAAACAGAAAGAGGACTCATGCAGTACTCCATAATGTTTTATACAGAGCCCCATAGCACTATATGGTAGATCATCATCTGTGCTTCTTTAAATAGCAAACCAATACCTTCAATAGCTTTTATCTATTAGCTATTTCTAGGCATGCTGTTCATTGCCTGGAAAATTAAATGAAGGACTGATCCCAAAGGGACAGAAAAAGTGCAGCCCATTCTCCACTCAATAGTGTTAGCGAGCCAGGCATCTGTTCAGTGTATCCCTGTATATTGTCATTTTCACTGACAATATTCAAAATCAAAGCTAAAAAAAAACAACAGAAGTGTGATATGAGGGATTCAGTCACTTACAATCAGGGCACAATGACATGATTTAACCACAAAAATAGTCTGTTCTGTGTAAATATAACAACCACAAATGCAAATTTCAGTGTAAACCAGAAAGGGAAAATGAGAAAAGCTACAGAATATATTAGATACAAACAATAATAGGAGTTAAGCCGATGAGCATCTTAGAGAAACAAGATAATGTATATTATGTATTCTCATACACTTAATACAAGGTGTACCTGATGGGCCATGGAAATGATAAATTCATGAGTTGTGTCGTGCCTCTCCTTGGAATTATAATGTTATGTTTTTGAAATGGAAAAATGCAAGAAATATAAAAATAACACACATAACTCTTTCCAATTTATGCATGAAAAAAATTGGTTCTTAAAATAAGAAGGTGAGAGGACAATGATAATAGATCATATAGCAAGTGAACTGTCTACCAGTTAATATGGATCCGTATTTGGGCAAATATTCTGTAAACACAAAGCAGGAAACATCTACCAATCAGATATGCATACAATAGGTATAACATTAAACTGAAGTACACATTTCATAGTACATGAGGATAGTTCTAGATCAGTGATGCCCAACCAGAGGCTCCTGAGTAACATGCTTCTCCCCAGATGTTGTTCCCAGTGGCCTCAACTTGGAGGCAAGTTTTGGTTGCATAAGTACAGATATACTGCCAAACAGAGCCTCCTGTAGGCTGTCAGTCCACATAGGGGCCTTCAAATAGCACAATCGCATGCTTATGTTGCTTCCTAACTCTTTTTACAATTAAATGTGGCTCATGGCTAAAAAATGTTGGAGACCCCTGTTATAGATCCTATTTTAGAAAAAAATACATACTGTATCTGAAGAAAAATGCTTGGTTCTTTGTGTATTCTGCTAAGGGAGACTCAAAAATACAAAGTTTCTGCCCTTTGTCAACAGAAAAGAAGAACAACCCTTATTTTTCCTTAGCCAGTTGTGTAGGACATTATCCTTTACCTAGTCAATGTAGAGCTTACCAAGGCATCCATTGGGGTTCCCATTGGTAGACTGGATTTTGTTGCACACCATAAGGATGCTTATACACCCTAATGGTAACTATATTCTTGGCTTTGCAGTAAGTGGCAGCTGTAAATATAATGATATCAACATCTTTGGTTCACTGAAAAAAATATGTTAAGACCTATAACTGAAAATATCCATTACAAAATACAAAGTCTATTCAGTACCTGTCAAACTGTAAATTGTTTAAGGCTTGTATTTGGCCTGGGACATAGATAACAATAAATACACAAAGGCTTCCTTTACAATGTTTTCAAAATTAAATTTTGTAAAATGAAACTTGGCTGAACTTGAAAAATCCAGCATTATTAGTTTTAAGGAAAAAATGACATGTAAGATGGTTGTATGCAATTTAGTATTAAAAGAAACTCTAGTTTCCAGCTATTAAAATAGTATGTCCTATTTTGGTTAATGCCACAATATTTGCCCTAATGGAATAAATCAATCAGAATCCAGGGCAGTAAGATGCCACTGACAAAACACAAAAAATAAATTATTATTTTTTTTGCACAAATAATCTGTATTTCATTAAATTCCTCAGTAGATGTAGAGGCATGAAAATAAACTGTCTAATCTTAGTGGCTTTAGAGCTTTTTTAAACCATGAGTAAACTCACTTTCATTAAAATCACAAATGTCCTGAAATTTATTTAAGATCCAAACTGAAAAAGCATAATCAGGAAAAGTTGCACAAAATCTAGTGCCAAAAACAACTAAAAACCTCTAAGACCCCGAATTAAAGATCTTCCAGTGGTTAAATGGACATCTGCCATTGACGTTTACATGATTTATTAACATTTTTAGCTGGAGAATTTTTTGAATCAGAATTGTTGCATTTTTGTCGCATAATAAATCCGGAAAAGTTGCCTTTTTTGGATATTTGATGACAAAAAGCCCAACCTGAAAAAGTTGCAATTTAGTAAATAAGCCCTTCAAAATTAAGAATTTAAAAGACAATTTTAATTTTGTCTTTACTGAGTTCAAAGTCCAAGAAAAGTAGTCCAGCAATAGCTGGCTGTAAGGGAGGAGAACAGAACAGATTTACTATGGTTATGTGAGAAAAATAAAATTAGGAATTTATGTGATATGTTTTTATAATCAACATATGCATATAATGTTACTAAATTAATATTTTCATAGGAAGGAAAATGCCCAGCCTGGCAAAAAGTAGGTGGGTAAATCAGAGAATAGAATCCATGCAATGTTCAACTAATTCATTTTTGTTTGTAATAAAAGAGGTTCTCTAGAATGTTGTGTGCTTTCATTTGAAGGTGCTTATAGGGTGACATATCCAGCTGAGAATTCTAGATACTGGCAGCATCAATACTGATCCAACCAAACAACAAGCAGGTCAACTCACTTTCCACAAGATTAATATTGGTTTTAATTACTTTTATAGTGTTTAATTACTTTTGGCTAATTAAATAAAAAATGCATGCACTCGCCAGATACAATTCGCAGATCAGTTTTTACACCAAAAATCACAAGGAGATTTACGCAATCTAATAAAGACATTTTCTTTTTTTCAGTATGCCATGTAAATGAAAAGTGAAAAAACTGCAAATATGGGATGGGAAAAACATTAATAGCAGATTTTTTTTTTTCTGATGCCCACAGTGATAGGAAAAATAAAATATTCTCCTTCACAGTCGGTTTGAATTTGGGACCTATTAAATAAATGTGAAGATAACCTTGGAAGTACATGGCTATACTTGATACAAAAATGTGCAGTTTTCTGTTATATTAAGTTCTGCAAGAACCTTATAAAAAAAGACAGCTATTTGGTAGAGTTCTGATATATGGACGTGTGTTAAGGCTCTCCCAACTATGGTTGAATTCCTTGGCATCATACATGAACAGCAAGCAACTTTCCATATATTATTCTACCAGCAAGGTGCAAATTATTTTTACAAAATGTTGTGCATCCCTGAGAGTTGGCAGCATCAGGCTCTGCATGCAGCAGTTTCCCAAACCTCACTTTGGAAATAATGCACAAATTAGAAGGACGTCCTTGGGAAACATTAGAAATATTCTAGGAGTAGAATGTCTATTTTTTATGCTTCCTATCTAGCCATACCTTCCTTGTGATCACTCAGTGAGGTTTTGTTTGCTGGCTGCCCAAACCCAGGGCAGACCTTGTACCATAAATCTAAAACTCAAGATAAAGGGCAGGTTCCCAAATCCCCAAACACATCAAAGTGCAATGGCCAGCCTTTCTATTGAATGCTGATAAAAATTCTCAGACTGCTGGGTAATGTGCATGCTTTGTGGGCTAAATAGTAAATGCATGCCATTGCTGTTACTTTTGTTACTTGATGTCTGTCAAACAACTGTTCCTATGCCATCAGCCACCAATTGTAACCAGCAAATACTCAACACCATTCTATTCCATACCATTGTCTGACAACCCCAGTTACTCCCTCCTGTTACTCCTATACAGCCGTGCATTGCTGCCATTGGAGAATATGGCTAGAAAATTTTAAAATAATACAGGGGCAAAGCTTCCCTTATTTCATAATTTAGCAACCAACATTTTTTCCCATGTTCTTCAGCTTTGATTTCCCTGAACCACAGACCAAGATCAAGGAACTGTGCACAAAACATCCTATAGGCATGTTTATTTAAACTTTAATTGGGGATGTCTATGATTATTACCAAAAAATGCATACACTATATGCAAATCCTTTTTTTTTAGAACCAGATGGTGATTGCAATAATTTTAGGTTCATTTTAGGTTAATACACACTTTCTGATATCCCTTTCACAACCTCTTTTTTATATTAGATCTGATTCATTGGTAACAGGGGTTTTTCAGTTGCAAACACAATGCATGCCCATGCCTATCCTTGTGTCTGTCCACAAGCACAGTCTTTAATTACCCTTTAAGAAATTTCCCCAGAACATTTCTCATTTAAATATTGCTACCTTTGTCTAAATAGCACCACTTACTTGCATATTTCTGTTTTACTCCTAAATTTGTGTTAAAATGGAAGCTTCAGAATTGAAACACACAATCAAGGGAAGACTTCTTATTAAATTGCAATGAGGAATTTAAAGAACAGAACAACACTTTGAAAATAATTACATTTATACATAATTTAAAGCTAATGAAGTTGAAAGTATTTTTGCCTATTCTTTTCATTTTGGAAGTGAGTAAAATAGACTGAACCACATGTTCTTAACAGTACACTGGTTACTTGACTCGATTACCATCACGTATTTAATGTGTAGGGAATAAAAAAAATCCACCTTGTATCCTATAATATCTGACACATTAGAGTAATTTGTTTTAAATGTCTCTAATTAGTCCAGGATGGCAACATGTTTGCTACATAAATTATACAAAGCATTTGAATTAAATGTCACCAACTGTGTAAACTTGTTTGAATGAAAAAGCTTAATAAATATTGAATGGTGAGATAATCACATTTCTATATGTTACTTAACAAATGCAACATGTCAGTCATCCCCAAACACCTGGAACACAATGCTACACATGCTTAGAACACAATTAAACACAGTCTTCAACAACCATAAAGGGGACATACCAACCTTTTTGACATGAGTTCTTTTACGTTGGCTTATATTGAAAAGGTGCATAAACATTAACTGAACTTTCAAAAATAAATAGAAATGGACATTTTTTGAAAGGAAACCATGACAGTCTGAGTCTGATTTCCAAACTACTCTTGCTTGCAACTGCTTCCTCGTGTTCCACAGTGAAGTTATAGATTCTGAAACATAAGGCATATTTGTATTCTTGATTTTCTTATCATCTATTCATGAAGAGCATTAATTTTGTTCCCTTCACAATAGTCAATAATCTGTATAGCAATTAAACCACTTTCTCATGTCACCCAAATAATACATAGCCCTATACTGGTCCATAGCTGCACTCATAGGGTGTTTTAGCAGCATAAAACCATAACACCAACATGTTGATCCACTAAGGCAGGGCTGTCCAACTAGTGGCCTGCTGCCCCTCCCCCCTTGTGTGGCCCTCCAAATGAAGTCCGTCTGCTTACCATGTGTAAGCTTTAAAAGGCATCACTACAAATATTAACTGACCCCTGCATTGTTTAAACCTTAAATTCACACTGTAATCCCCTGTAATGTTCACACATGTAATCCCCCTGCATTGTGACACCTCTAAAGCCCTGTACTGTTCACACCTGAGACCCAGACTGAAACTGCCCACTTTGTTCACACCTTATTAAAAATGATAATGGAGCACCAGCACTGTGTCACTGTATGTAGTACATTTTAGAGTGGACCTGATAAGTTTCCCTGTCTCCTGCTCGGTTCTGACTTCCCTATGCTCACGGAGTTTGCCATGCTCTGTCTGTCCCATGCTCCCTTAGTGTGCCAAACTCTGCCTGCCCTATTGTACTTGGGTGTGCCATACTCTGTGTGTGCCATAATCTGACAGTGTGTGCCATATCCTGCCTTCCCAATGCTCCCTGTGGGTGCCATACAATGCCTGTATGTGCCCTGCTCTGCCTGTGGAACATAAGTTTGGTATTTTTTCTGGGGGTTTCTTAGCATTTGAAAATTATTGTTAGGGGCTGCTAAGGTGTTTAATCAGGCCTGGACTGAGAATCAAAATAGGAATTTCAGGTACCCTGAGGCCCCAACAGGCCACACGGAGGTCCACTCTAACTGATAGGTTGAGAAGGGCCAGTCATGTTTAGGAACTTCAAGTAACAATTAATTACAAAAGCAGAACTATCAGTGAAAAATGATCCACAAGACCTATAGGTCTAGTCAGCTAACACTGGCTGCCATTATTGGCCCTCCACCATGTAGCCCAGAAAAATTCAGGCCCTCAGTACCATAGAAGTTGAACAGCACTGCACTGAGGGATCTTCATCCTTCTTCACCCCGATGAGGCCCTTGCATGGATCAAACATTGGTGTTATGATGGCATTGTCTGTTATATAAATTATAGCTGCTTCAAGAATAAACACTTCTGGTTGCTTACATAAGGCTTTATCATCATGAGTAAGATTCCACTTATATTCATGTTTCTGAAGGAAACCCTTGCAAAGAACAAAGCAGTCAATGCAAATAATACCCTGGTTGAAAAAAGACTCTGCAAGGCAGCAACACTAATCATTTTGTTATCATGTGATCTGTGTAGTGTTGAACAAATCTGTCCCATGTCCTCATAGTCTAGTATATCAATATCCTCATTAAGATCATTACCCCTGCACAAATCCACTTGACCACTCATTTCCCAAAAATAGATATTGCCCTTATGGATTTGTGATCTGCTCATTGAGCAGTATCAAAGTGCCCCAACTAATTTCTAAGCTCTACTCTGCTGAATCTTTCTCAGGTCCCTCTGAGGAATTCCTCTTGTCTGTAGAACCACTGATAAATCAAAGCAGATTTCTGTTCAGAAACGAGGAATGTAAAATAATAATAGATCCCTCCACATGGTACAAAGATCCCATAGTATTTCATGTCTATGCAAAAACATTGATATAATTTGTTCTATCCCCTTGACACAGAGCAGTCCAGCATATTTTTACTCTCATTATAACAAATCCAACAACTACTTCAGTGATGTAGTCTCTTAGACTGTGATCATATTGTATATAAACAGCTTTACACACTCCTACCTATACTATACACTATATGGGCTATTTCTGTTCAAAGAATGTTTTGATCTATAATTTTGCTAATACTCTTGGCTCACAAGAATGAGAGATCTCAACCCATGCTGCATTGCAGTTGCCTTGTGTATGAAGCACTACACAAGTTCAAATCCTGATTATTTCATTTCAGTTTCATCTCTTTGAAGTCTTCAGAACAACAGCTTGGGACATAAGGTGTTCGTTTCCGTCAAGTAGTCGAAAATATTGACAGAGTTATGCTTAGGCTGTACACAGTCTGGATTTGTGATCTCATTTATGGAAAGAGGTACGCTGGGAAATGCAATTACTATCTGTAAATCATTTCGCTATAACCTTCTATTTCAATATCCGTAAATAGCAGAAAGCAACTGAAGCTATTTTACTTAAAGCCTGAAGAGTATAAATCCTTGTGGCAACATTCATCTATCAAGGGATTTGATGTTTTCCAAAGAACTTTGCTGGTATTACCAAGGCAATCATTCACATGCAAAAGTCATTCCTATTGATATGCATGCCTTTATTATTTTCTTTCTTTATTATTTATACTCAAATACAATCTTATATGCTAAAAAATGTTTCACTTTTTTGCATTTTAAATTTCCCATCGCATTTTTTGGAATGCTAAGAGCTTTAGTTTTACATTTGCTGTTCCTGGTCAAACTATTAAAAAAAATAAAGAAAATCTATTAATTCTGTGAATTAATAATACACAGTCTGATATTTTCCCGGAACAGATAATAATCAACATTTACTAAGGGTAGAAGTGAGTATTCGAATAAAATTCAAATTTAAAAACTTCAAATGTCAAAGTAATTTTGGGCTACTTCGACAATCAAATAGCCCAAAATCTGATTCAAATTGAAAAAATTCAAAAATGTACATTTTTGAAATTCGAAGTACTGGCCCTTTCAAAATCCTTTTAATTAGACTATTCGCCACCTTAAAGCTGTCGAATTGCCATTTTAGCCTATGGGGGACCTCCTAGAACTTGTCCTGGAAATTTTTCTTAGTCCTAGGAATTCAAAGGATTATGCACAAAATCGTTCGAATTGTTCGATTTTAATGTGATTGAACAATTCACACAATTTTTATTTGATGGAATATGCCCTTTTTTTATGAAAATGGCCATATTAGATGGTCAAATTTTGAAGTTTTTTCACTTCAAAAGTCGACCACTAGTAAATCTTCCCCTAATTGTTATGTTTTTATAATTGGAACCTGATTACCAATGATAAATATACTTACTATACCATGGGGCCTTTTTATTAAATTCTTTAAAATATTAAAGTCCACCAAATTACTCCATATGGGGTCTAAGTGGTCCCCCTCAGGCTACAACAGCAATTCAGCAGGTTTTAGATGGCGAATGGTCGAATTTGAATTTTTAAAGAGACAGTACATGATAAATTTTCACATTCAAATATTAAAATGTTTTAAATTCAATTTCGATAAAAAAACAATACTTAAAAAAATTCAATGGTTGAATTTCAAAGTTCTTTAACTTCAAATTTTGACCCTTAGTAAATCTACCCCCAAGGGCAGATTTACTAATGGATGAAATGAAAATTTGAATAAAAAAATAAAAATTTCTATTTTTAGTAATTCGATTTAGTACTTCGACTATCGAATAGGCCAAAATTCGATTTGAATCGAAAAAATCAGAGTACTGTCTCGTATTCAATGCTTCATCACCTTAAACCTGATGAATTGCTGTTTTAGCCTATGGGGAACCTCCTAAAACCCCTAAAAGTAGGTAGGACCTCAATGGAGCCCCTTTTGAGAGATATTGGTACATTGGGAGTGGAGACACCACTGCAATAAACATAAAGGGGCTGATTTACTAAAGGTCAAAGTGAATATTCAAATGCAAAAAAATTCGATATTTGTAAATTTTTGAAAAACTTCGACCATCGAAAAGGTTACTTTGACCATTCGATTCAAACAGTCGAATAGTAAAATCCTTCGACTTCAAAATTCAAATTACTCTCTCATTAATAAAAGCTAATATTGCCAAATAAAAGCTGCCGAAGTGCTATGTTAGCCTATGGGGACCTTCTAGACCATTTGTTTATGTTTTATTTGATCAAAGAAAAATCCTTTTTTATCGTTCGATCGAATAATTTTTCCTTGACTGCAGGAATGCCAAATTCGGTGATTTTAATTTGATGGTCGAATATCGAAGTATTTTCCACTTTGAAATTCAACCTTTAGTAAATCAGCCTCTAAATATTAGCTGTAGAAAGGAGGAATGTTATTTTTTAAAAAAGATCTACTGTTCTTGTTTAAGAACCACTTTTGCCAAAGACTCTTTGTGAAAGTTAATGTTTTGAGGATTATTGCCCAGTATGGAGACCATTCCTTCATTATTGAGAGGGCCCAGCTAAAGAGAAGTCATATGTACTAGTGTTCTACCACCGAGAGTGCCTGAAAAGGTACCCCTTAAGTATCTCTAGCACTACAGAATATGGATTAGAGGGAGCTTGGGGATGGACAGGTACTGTAAGTTGTAGTGATGAGCAAACTTTGTTGCCAGACAGGGATACGCTAGAAAATTCCGCATTTTGTCATCTGCAAATATTTCCATGAAACCAGTGATGGGCAAATCTGTGGTGTTTCGCTTTGCAGAATTGCGTCACATTTTGGATGCTGGCATCTGTTTTTTGGACACCTGTGAATTTTCGATAGTGAATTTTCGTGGCAAATTTATTTGCCGACTGTGAAGCGCAGGAATTCATGCCTGGTGAATACATTTGCCCATCACTACATGAAACTAATCTCACGTGAAAAGTTTCACCGCAAGAAAAAAGTTGCCAAGACAAAATTGTCCCCAAGACAAGAAAGTAGCTATAAGAGAAAACAACCATTGACTTTATTGTATTTGGACAATAATTCATGAGACAAAAAAAGTCACCAAGACAAAACTGTAACCACAAGAAAAAACCCTACTAAATTTAATGCATTTGGAGTGAGAATAAACTGCAGTATGCAAACATTTTTATGCAAATATCACAAATGTTTTGCCGTTTTGCTAATTTTTTCATAGTATTTAAAAGTTGTTTGATAACAGATTACCACATCACTAGTAAGTTGTATTATGATTATTGTATTCTACTTACAATACAATAAAACCTTGAATACCCCCTCCCTTCAGTGTGGATATTTCCAACATATTTTAAACACTGAAAAATAAAAGGGGAAAGGGTTTCTGTTTACCAACCATCAAAATTATCGAAATTTAACAAACTTGCTTTTCTCAGTGACCGATGAAGCCGGCAATTTCAATGCCAAATCAGAATCATAATTGAACGGTATCCAAAATATGTAAAAAAAAATAAATGTCAAGTTGTTTTCTTTCCAAGCACTTTACATCTGCTAAATCATATATCAAATTTTCAAATACAAGCAGAGTGAGATGAAAACATAGTTTGGAAAGTTAAGGTAAGCAAATAATCACACACCATGAAAAAGTATTTACAGCCGCACTCATATGATAAGTCATTAGTGATGCCATATTACCACGGGGGAGGCTTGCTCATTTTCATTTAAAGGGAAAAAGAAAATCTGTCATTAATTAAAATAAAGTATCAAGGACACAATGTGACAACATAAAAAAACAGCTACAAGACTCAGCATCTGTGGTTTTGTCACTTAAATCAGTCATACCCTAACAACGGTGTACAGCATAAACTATACTGAATAGTATAATTATTCAAGCGTAGAAATAACAGGGTTGAGACACATTCTGCTCAATTCTCTTTACATTGAGGGAATGATTTGTGCCGCTGATAAAAAAAAACACTCCACCTGAACATCTCCACCATTTTCTAGAGTCATTAGGAAACCTATCAAGGATTATTACAAAAAGCAGTAAAGTGACAGGTCAGCCGACAGTGAAACTGAGCTGTAATTAAAAATGTGTAGTAAATGATGAGGGGCAGGCTGTTCATTAGGATTTTAAATTTGATATCCCCTTCTGTTCAGAGGCCTGCTGTAAAGTGTTAGCCATTTCCGACGCTATTCAACTCAGGAGGAGAGAATATGAGAAAACAGCAATGTGGTCATGTAGCACATGTTCCAATTTGCCCCATGTAGTCTTATAGATGCACACTATCACTGCTGGATGATGTCGGTTTTGATCGTAATATTCTTATATATAAATGCTCATTATTACTGTTGGATAACTTGGTTATTTTAATATCATACTACTGACTAGTAGCATTGTTTTAAAGGAGAACTAAAACATGACAAGTCAGGAGGCTAGTGCTGCACATTATGGGGCAAATTTACTAAAATTACCCTAAAATCCCTCGAATCCCCTCAAAATTCGATAAGCATTCGACTTTGAATTCTTATCGAATAGTTTTAGGCTTTTATTTCGTCGATATTCAACTTCTTGATTAAATCGTACGATCGAATACCGATCATTCAATTTCACGAAAAAATCGTACTTTTGTCTTGGAGCCTCTGAAAAATTTGTACGATTTGAACAATCGAGGCATTCGATCGTACGAATGGTATTCGAGCAGGTCTTTGCAAAAGAAGCATATGGGGGGTTCCCATAGGCTTCTATTGGTATTCGGTAGGTTCAATCTGGCGAAGTAGTCATTCGAAGAAATTTGAAAGTTAAAATCCTTCGATCATCGAATGGTCGAATGATCAAATATTCGATCAATTGATCTATTCGATAATTAGAATATTTGGTATTCGATGATTGAAGGGGCCAAATTTGCATATTCGATCCTCCGGAAAAATCGCACGATCGGTATTCGATCGAACTTCGATTTCTTCACACGAATTTTGTAAATTTGCCCTTAAATTTCCGGGTTATATACCAACCCAAAGCAACAACATCTTCCAATAGCACCCCATCTTCTTTTCACAGCACATGCTTTGGGTTGCTGGCACTTACATGGACTACCCATTCACAATATACAGTATTCCTAAGTATGTATAGTATTATATACTCACAAAATGAGGATGACAAGCTACTGTTCACAAATTTGAAGGCCTCACTCATTACTATTTTGTGCAAAGCTATAGTAAGTTGCGACAATACCTTTCACCAGAATTGTGAGATTTACCATATGTCTGCCTGGAAAAGACTCTTTATACTCAGAGGGGTGTATAAAGAGGAAGGTTGCACATAGGAGTTTACCTGAATAATGCAGGAACACAGAACATTTATGGATAGGAATATACAGTACACACAACACCAATTTTCAGTATATACAGTATCACCTCAGGGCGAGCAAAGAGAACAAAGCAGCTTGTACAGAGGTGCTCACAGCTTTCAGACCTTATCCTAAATGGAACCCAAAATGCACTTTTCTAATCCATGATTAGACACACTTAATTTCCTATATTTGATACACCAAGGAATCTAATCTTACACACAATCCACAGTGGAGCCTGTGCTGCTAGGCTAAATAGCCATAAACTGTCTATCACTTCTAGAATGATCTATTAAAGGGAATAGATCTGATTTATCTTGTTTCCCCCTCTCCCTTCCTACCTGCTCAGGTAAGGGAACTAACAAAATAACCCTGAGCATGTATTCTCACTTACATGCTTGCATATTTACATACTGCCACCTAATGGCACCTAGTAGACAAGGGTCTACTTCCCTTATGAGGCTAAGGACTCCCCCTTAGCTGTCCAACATTAATTAGGCCCAGATAGCTGGCCTCATACTAGGGAACTATTCTCTCAAACAGGAAAATAAATTATCAGTCTCTTACGCAGGGATCCTAAACATCTAGACTGGTGCAACAAGTTCAGTATATAAAATTCAAAAAGTTTAGGCATATATATTTTATGGCTTAAGTGCCCCTTAAAGGAATGTGTTAGCACTACAGTATGAATGCATGCAACTTTTTAATTAGAGCTAAACACCTGGCTGGACACTAGAGGTACTGTATTGCAGGCTCACTAGAGACTCATCACACAAAAAGAACATTCTATACTTTTCAATTCTTTAAAAACTTTCCAAACTCCTAAAAATGTTCTTCAGTAGCAAAATATTGCTAGTTTTTTCAAAAATTATGAAACACACTGCAGGAAATCTTTTTTACCACCCCCCCACACTTCTATCCCTGATATACGTATACATGCTATATGTGTCCCCAATGAAACTAAAAGACCTAACATTTTAGTAAAGATCACTTTTCCTTTGAAACTAGTTTCACAGGTTTAATTTTCCGAATAGGGTTGGGGCCAAGATGTTCAAATTCATTCAGATTTTAATATGATTCATGAAAAAAATGAATATTTAAAAATGTGATTTCCACTTTGGAGAGAGGTACCTCATAAATATATCAACAAGAATAACTCAAGACAAAAATAAATTTAGTGGGTGGACAAGATGACCTAAAAAAAAGCCATTTTCTGTTTTCAGACAGAGTTTTTGTGATTTCTTTTGTTCCAGCCTAAAATCCCAGACTTTGTTCTTAACAGTCTGTCAGCACTCTAGACTGTATTAGTCTAGGGGATATCACCCAAAGTATTAACCAGTATCAACAACTGACTTCTTTAAAAACATAGGATACATTTGAGTTTTTATGCAATAAAATCAAAATAACTGCATTTTTTTAAGAATGAAAAACAGAAAGTGTGCTAATAATCTTAATAGAATAAAAAAAATCAACATTTGGTGGTTTATTAAAGCTCAGATATTATATTTCTAACAAATAGCTTTAAATGAGGCATCAGATCCATAGTTTCAATTAATTATTGTAGAATTAGCTGATTTCAGTGCTAATACAAATAGAAAAAGATAGCTACAAAGCATAGTAAAATATATACATCGAATACTCTCTGACAGCACACAAACTGCTTTGTAATGAAGCAATAAATCCAATGAAGCTAATTTTCTTGGGACCGACTAACCTGTACCCTAAAGCTGGCACACAGAAGTCAATAAACTTTTATGGGCCTGTGCTTAGAAGCTATTTTCAGCAGCTAAATTACCAAGGCCCATTACAAGGTGTGCTATGGTTGTCCAACAGTAAACAGACGCTTTATTGAAAAAAGGTCTGCAGCCAGAAGTTCAGAAGACAGTTCTAGTAATATATTATTTTGGCAGTAAGCATACTCTGCCCAAGTTATAAGCTAAAATAATGATAAGCTAATATTGAACCCGCAATAAAGAACATGTGGCTGGCACAAGCCATGGGGAAACTTGTTACTTACAGCAAACTGGGATGGAGTTTGCATAATAAACCACCTTATGCATAGCTGCAAAGATCTTGGCATCAGACAACTCACAGAAGACTTGTATGCTCTTATTTAACTTTCTTTTAAAGGAGTTGTTCACCTTTAAAGTAAGTTTAAATGTGCTTCAGAAAGTGTTATTCTGAGACAATTTGCAATTGGTATGTTTTTATTATTTGTAGTGTTTGACTTGTTCTATTGTCCAGCAGCTCTCCAATTTTAGAAGCTTTCTGGTTGCTAGGATCCAACCAGGCAGTTGTTTGAATTACAGACAGTAACATGAATAGGAGAGAGTCTTAAGTCAATGGGCATTAAACATTTTTTCTACGCTGGACAATTTTTTCTCACTCCACATTTCTCAGTGACAATTTTGCCTTGGCAGTTTTTTTGTTTTGGCAACATTTACGTTCAAATACATTAAAGTCAATGGGCATCAAACTTTTTCATGCAGTACAACTTTTACACAAGCAAATTTCTTTGTTGAGGCTAATTATTCAACAGCAAATGTTTGCACAGTTTTACAAAACAATTCACAGGTGGTGAAGTACTAAAGTTTGCCTCAAATCCATGCCTGGTGAATAAATTCACTCATTACTACTCTGGGATTGTGCACCTCTCAACTAACCGTGCTCTTGAGAGGGCCCAAACAGTTCCAATCACAAACTTAATGGACTTCAAAGTCTTTCTCAGGTTGCCTCACCCAGTCCCTCATTACCAGGCTACTTGGTGCTTGAGACTGGGAAAAAAGGGGCCCCTCTGTTTCCAAGCATCTATTAGCTCAATCTTTGTGGTCTAATTCATAAAAATTACAAAGACATTATGCAGGTTGTAACAATTGTAAAAACAGACTCTCAGAAGCTGCTCTGACCTACGCCTTTGTAAACCCCACTCCACTTGAGAAACGGGTTGAAGGTTGACATATTTTTACCTCCATTGAAGAGCTAAACACCTGGCTGGACACAAGAGGTACTGTATTGCAGGCTCACTAGTGGCTCATCACACAAAAAGAATATTCTATACTTTTCAATTCTTTAAAAACTTTCCAAACTCCTAAAAATGTTCTTCAGTATCAGAATATTGCTAGTTTTTTCAAAAATTATGAAACACACTGCAGGAAATCTTTTTTACCACCCATACGTATACATGCTATATGTGTCCCCAATGAAACTAAAAGACCTAACATTTTAGTAAAGATCACTTTTCATTTGAAACAAGTTTCACAGGTTTAATTTTCCGAATAGGGTTGGGGCCAAGATGTTAATATTCATTCAGGTTTTAATATGACTCATGAAAAAAATGAATATTTAAAAATGTGATTTCCACTTTGGAAGCTTAAAAAGCTTAATGAATTATTCTGGTGATATTTTGGTGCTGCAAAGTTGTGTATGAAATGCATATGCCCCTGTTGTTACACATCCTTATGTGTCAATATGCCAGCAAATAACGGTGCACTCCTACAGTTATGATCCTGTCTACCTACGAGTTTCCGAAAAAATTCTGTTTTCAGAGAGTTTTTGTGATTTATTTTGTTCCAGCATAAAATCCCAGACTGTGTTCTTAACAGTCGGTGTCTCTTGAGGAAGAGAGTATGTGGCCTCCATTGCATATCATTTTTTTAAATCCCTCTTGACTGTGACCTCTCACTCAAATCCTTGTCCCAGTTTCATTTGTACATTCACATTCAGCTCTTCACCTTCTTTTCTTCCTGTCAGATTATTGTGGGACTCGGCTCTCACATCTGATGTAAAAAATGGAAAGCACTTTCCAAACTTTGTATTCTATTAATCATCCTTTTGATACCATTTTTGATTTCTTTTTTACTGTGATCACTGGCAAGGAAAGCCAGGACCAAAGTGACTTTCCTGCTAAATAATCAGCCCCATGGAGCCTCAGACAGCTTGTGATGCTGCCATACCTGTTGTCCACCAACCCCACTGTTCAGCTTTGCATTTGTCAACTGACTGTGGGTGATGTGGGTAGGGAAGGAGTAATCATTAGTATATTTACATTTTCTTCAAAATGTGATTGTATGGTCAAAAATAATTGCTTGCAAATTGCATTAATAATTAATAATTGCATTACAAATTAAGTATTCTTGAATATTTAATATATACCTCCCTTCTACTGAAGCTCGACAGGTTTTATTTGGCAATTTTTTTCATTTGAATTCTTGATTTTTTTTTGGTCCAATCTTGTATATTAAAGTAAGAGAAACTCAAAAATTGATATTGTGATATTTTTTCTCAAATTGTAATAAATCTGACACAAAGGGGCATATTTATTAAACCTCAAAATGTTTTGGTTGATTATTTAAAAGGGAAAAACTAAAATTTTTAGAGGAAAATATGACTTTTTTGAGATATATTATGCTTTGAGTATGCTTAAAATCTGAATCCAACAATCTCCAGCTTAAACCTGCAGAAATTATGTAAAAGTTAATGGCCAGTTGTCACTTTGACATTTGGCACATTTTTATTACCTTTAGGATTCTTTATAGTTTCAGGCTGTTTGCGCTATTTGCGCTGGTTTTTGTTTGATAATCCAATAAATTGAAGTTTTGTTTGAAGAGTGTTGTTTTCTGAGCAATAATTTTAAAAAGTTGTGTGATTTAGTGATGGGTGAAATTATTTGCCTGTGGTGAATTCACTGTGAATACCCGTGATTTGCCGCAGGTGAATAAATTCGTGATACGTCAGAAAAATTTCGCCTGGGTGAAAATTAGCTGGCATCTCATTTTTTTGTAATTAGGTGTGTTGTACATCTGTATATACCAACAAGATGCACTGGCACATGTTTCTGTTTCAACAAATCAAATGTGATCCAACTGGCTGCCTGCACCGAAAGCTAATATACATGTCCAGATGGTCAGGCATTTCATTCTTTCCACAGATCATTTCCACAGGTCATTAGAGAGGTGTCTCCACCCCACCTCTGCCCTTGATTTAGGATAACAAAAAATGCTTCAATACAATACTGATAGTAGGAAAGTACCAGAATTACATATCATTATAGATGCGTTCAGTCTGTTTAAACTAAAACCAGACAATTGACTTGGCATTCCTAAGGCAGTTTTCATCGACTGGGAAAATGATGCTTATACTGTATACATATAGGGGTCTAATATACAAATTTCTTTTTATATTCACAAATCTCTAAAAAATTGTGCCTTTTCTGTATTAAAAAACAAACAAACAAACAAAACTGAGATGTATTAAGTGTAAAAACCCAAAAAAAGTAAAAGCCATTGAGTGCCCATTGAAATCAATGGGTACTGCACTGATCCTATTGGACAATTTTTAATCAATTCAGACTTTTAGGGGCAAATTTACTAAGGGTCGAATTTTCAAAGTGAGAAAACTTCAAAATTCGACCATAGAAGTCTTGTTAAAGGGTTTTTTTGATCGAAAATGGTCCTATTTTGATTGAAAGGTCCATTTTTGAGCAAATACAAATCGTTCAAATTGTTCGATCGCATTGTTCGAATTGAAAGATTCCAGCATGTACTAAGCTGGCTGCTCTGGCTGCTCTCTGGACACATAGAAATATAATTTCAGTCTTCCTCGATTTACCTCTGAATATTATGCTTGATTTCGGGTCAAGTCAATAAATGTTCCAGTTCTAGACCCAGTTTAAATATGTCTGCAGAATGAGCCCTGTCCAAACCCTCCTGTATGAGTGAATACACATATACCCCATGTATCTGTATTCTGTCTGATAATTACCAGTTTATTATGTGCCCATGCGCTGATTGTAGCCCCTGAACGGCAGTCAGGTGCTAGGCAGTAACAGCGAGAGTGGAGGGGCATTGTTCGAATAAAATTTTGGGCTATTTTTAAAATTCTAATTTTATTCTAATATTCACTTTGACCCTTAATAAATGTGCCCCTTAGAGTTTTCCAGGTTTTTCACTAGTACTTACTAGTTTCACTAGTAAGTACTTAATTTGTTTGTAATCTTTAGAGCTTTGTTTGATCGTAAAAACCTCTAAAACCACATAAATAGGTCTTGTTTTGTAACACTGACAATGTAAGTCCTGAAAGAAGATTTCTTTCAATACCTGTTGGTAACTGAGGAATAGTGCGATAAAGTGGTTCTAAGATCTCAAGAATATTTTTTTTAAGAAGTGAATTCAGCTTCTGCTTGCTTAAGGTCTTCTGTCTTCCTTTCTGAATCACTGCTTTTGTCATCCAGTCATTACTAGACTATTAGGGTTTAAAATTCTCTATTGGACAAAATGTAATTATATTATTGAAAACAATGCTGTCCATAATTTCTGTTTCAAAATATCTAAGCCAATAACCAAATGTCACCTTAGGTCTGGTGGTTTACATGTAGCGTATGTATAAGTTTATAGAATTACAGTACTTTTTCTTAAACTAAGGGTTATATTTATTAAGGGTCAAAGTGAAGTTTTGAATTAAAAATATTTAAATTTTGAAGTCATTTTTGGGTACTTCGACTACTGAATAGGCCAAAATTTGATTAGAATTGAAAAAAATTTAAAATCCAAAATTCAAATCCGACCCTTCACCACTTTAAACCTGCCAAATTGCTATTTTACCTTTCCAGGGATCTCCTGGAATCTTTAAGTAGTGTAAAAAATCACTTTAAAGAGTTTCTGAAAATCAATTTTTTGGGCAAAATCATTCAAATCGAATGATGCATTTTAACAGCTCGAACTATTTTTATTTGATCAAAAATAGAACTATTCAATTGAAAAATGTCAATTGTGATCGAAAAAACACTTTAAAAATAGATGGTCGAATTTCGAAGTTTTATAACTTCGAAATTCGACCCTTAGGGATACATTTACTAAGGGTGGAAGTGAAAATTCTAATTAAATTAAATTTAAAATTTTGACGTAATTTTTGCCTACTTCAACCATCAAATTTCAAAGTGCTGTCTCTTTAAAAAAATTAGAATTCAACACTTTGCCACCTTAAAGCTGCTGAATTGCCATTTTAACCTATGGGGGACCTCCTGGAACCTTTAGAGTTATTTTTTGAGAAATTGGAAATGCAAAGGATTTTGCCCAAAATCGTTGAATCATTCGAATCGAACGATGCATTTGAACGTTTAGAACGATTTTTATTAGATCTAAAAGGGACCTATTCAATGCCCTTAAAAAAATTTGATGGTTGAATTTCGCAGTTTTTTAACTTCGAATTTGACCCTTGGTAAATCTGCCCCTAAGTTTCTCCACACAAGGAATCCATTCCTACTGACATACATTGTGTGAAACATGCAATATTTGTAATAAGACTTGTCAATGCATCTATTCCGATCTTTCCATTTAAATGGCCATTCTACTTCACATAGCAATCATTCACCCGGATAATTGTTATTACTGTCTCAATAGAAGGAACATAGACTTGTGTTTTACAACTGTAATCAAAACCGTAACTCATACAAGTCTCCAAATCACCACCAGGGATGCAAGAAAGACTTTATTGTCCAAAGAATGAAAGTGCCAGAGTGTGCAATATTGTGACCAGTTAAGTCACTCTATAGATGGTAGAAATTGAGCGTGGCCAGATGTAAGAAGCACAACACATAGGGATACATTATTGATTGGCCATAAAAATCCTGTGTTGAATATAAAAAAAAATACTTTTTAAGTTGTGTTTGAATGATTAGTTCAGTCCCGTATACTCATCTCCTTAGTCTAATAAGTTCCATAAAATCCTTCACTTAATTCCACCCTTGTTGATTGTAAAGGCTCAAACTGGAAAAAAAACCCTTTCTAAAAAAAATAAATAAATTGCTGAAACATTTAAAAGACTGGTATTTGACAACAATATAGTTACTGTTTTTTTGAACTGCCATCAAAATGGCCTTGATCCCTTGTGAAGCCAGGTTATACTTTGCAAAAATTACCCAAACCAAAGTTATTTGCTCTTGTTGTGGGAGTTTTTGCATTTGAATACTATCATAGACTTCAAAGCAAAGTCGATGCATATTGCAAATACCATCATGAAGGTTATAGATTCCTTGCTCTCAGACTACAAAAGAACTATTTATATTGCATGCCAGCTCACCTTCAAAGACAAAATGTAAGAACCCTCACCTTTAAATTCACTGAGAAAGATATGTGGCATTGCCTTTTAAAATAAAACAATTCGTAATAAAGTTAGCGCTGAAAATTGAACCATAAATCCTTTTCATTAGTCTGGTTTCATTCTAGGCATGTGATGATAAATAAGACTAAATGTAAGTAATTGGGATTTATACTTAAAAGGTCTTCCTGGCAATCAGTTCCTCGAAGAAAATGTAATAATAACTATTATAAATCCAATATTATTTGTACAGATGAACACAGTGAGCTAATTAAATGAGCCTGAACTCTATCAAACGCTTTCAGAAATGTGGAATATACTGTACTTAAAATGCAATATTATATTTGTATTCCTATTTTATTAAGTAGACATTATATCACAATATTATTGGGGACCTAAATCATGTGGCTTGATAACATCTGCATTTGCAACACTTTTATCTTTTCTAATGACGGTTTTGTTTACTGCTTTTTACATAGTTACATATATAGTAATGAACAAAAAAAAGGGTCTCAAATGGACTTTGTCTTTTTTTCAACCCAATTTAACTATGTTACTATATATGTAATTATTATATGCTGGGCGGCTGTGTACTCGAATGCTATCTTTTTAGTAGTTACATAGTCAGCATTTGCTGTCGGTGCAGGAGACGAAAGAGAACGAATTGTTTGAACAAAAAAAAGGGTCTCAAATTGCACTCAGTAAATATCTACCAATGCATCAATTCTTATGTGCTGTATGGTTTAGACCACCCTTCACCAAATCCACACTGCACTATACATATTCCCAAAGTTTAATTTATTAATTAAATACATAAATATCAAAAAGTATTAAAGTTAATGTATATACATTAACTTTAATAATTTTTTATATTTATGTATTTTGTGTCTTGTTTTTGACGTGCGTCACGTTTTTTTTTAGGCTACCAAATTTTCACCAGCTGAATTTTCGGTGGCATTACTCGAATTTATTTGCCGGTGGCAAATTAGAATTAGACAACTTGTTATCTATAAAAACCCCAAGATCCTTCTCACTTAAGGAAACTCCCAACACACTGACATTTAGTGTATAACTTGCATTTATATTATTTTTGCCAAAGTGCATAACCTGCATTTATCAACATTGAACCTCATTTTCCAGTTTGCTGCCCAGTTTCCCAACTTAGACAAATCACTGTGCAAAGTGGCAGCATCCTGCATGGGACCTATAGTTCTGCACAATTTAGTATCATCTGGAAAAATAGAAACCGCCCACATCCAGGTCATTAATAAACAAGTTGAAAAGCAAGGGACCCAGTTCAGAGCCCTGCGGTACCCCACTAACAACACTGGTCCAATTAGAAAATGTTCCATTCACCACCACTCTTTGTAGTCTATCTATTAGCCAGTTCTCTGTCTAGTCACAAAATACCATGTTCCAGGCCAACATTCCTTAATTTAACCAGTAACAGTCTGTGGAGCACTGTATTGAATCCACTGCCATCCCAGAATCGAAGTCCCTGCTTACCTTCTCATAAAAAGAAATTAAGTTAGTCTGACAAGATCTAGTATGCATAAAACCATGCTTGCACAAAATCATAGTATTGTTATAAGTCCAGTATCCTATCCTGTATTAATCATTCAAATAGCTTTACTACCACCGACGTTAGACTAACTGGCCTATAGTTTTGAAGCTGAGCAGAGGATCCCTTTTTGAATAGCGGCACCAAAAAAAACTATGGAAACATTTGTAGGTACGCACTTAGCACTGATAAAACCTACATATAGATTTAACTAACAGTGCATTCACAAGACTTATTTTGATTAAAATGTTGGTCTTAAGATAACTATATGAGCATTTATTCTAGTCTAGAAATATGTTACCTTTCAGAGTATTAGAAGAGTAACATTGTGAAATTTTAATATGTTGGGGATCTGCTTGCTCTTCTTTTTGTTATATTTCTCAAGCTTTATTTAAAGAATCTATATGGGGTTATTTACTAAAGCATTCACTTTTTTCTTCTCACTTTATGAATTAATAAAATTTTTACTTAACTCTTACACCCAAAATCCCTCAATTTACCACCATTAACACTTCTTGAAAAAAATCTGGTGCATTAAAAAGTCATGACAAAATCAAGGGCACAATTACTAATGGTCAAATTTTGAAACGAAATAACTTCGAAATTGGACCATCAATTTTTTTTTAAAATTGACCTATTTCAATTGAATAGGTCCATTTTTGATCAGAGAAAAATCATTCAAATTGTTCTAATGCATTCGAACAATTTGAACGGTTTTTAAAAGAAAGCTTAGATTTTTCAAGAACATTTTTGAGTACAGCTTCCAGGAGGTCCCCCATAGGCTACAATGGCGATTTGGCAGCTTTGAGGTGGTGAATAGTCGAACTCGAGGATTTTAAAGAGACAGTACTTCTAAAATTCAAATTTTAAAATTTTTCAATTCAAATTGAATTTTGTGCTATTCGATAGTAGTAGTAGCTCTAAATTACTTTGAAATTTGAATTTTTTAGATTTTAATTTTACTCGAATTTTCATTTTGACCCTTAGAAAATCTGCCCCCATGAGTCAACTGGAATTGTGCAACTTTTTTCCTTTGTCACTCCGAAAACTCAAATTTATTGACTTTCCCCAAAAACTAAAATTTAACAAATAAAAATTAGCACAGACAACCCTAAACTAGAGAGAATACTGAAGGTAAAAAACATGTTCTATCGCCATTGACTTTAACATGATTTTGAAATGTTTTAGCTGGAGTACTTTCGGATTCAGATTTTTAGCAACTTCAAAGCATAATAAAACTCAAAACATTTGATTTTTTTTCTTCTAAAAATTCAAATATTCACCTTTAAAAATACTCAACCAGAAAACTTTGAGGTTTAATAACTAAGCCCCATAATGTGTGGCATGCCTCAAAACAGTCATTTTAACCAAAGTATCCCATCTGCAGTTAGGATTTAGGTGATAGCTGCTCTATTTAAATTTTTCTTCCTAGTCATTCTTATCTCTTTGGTGTGGAACACATTCTGGCTGGCTGTTGTTACATATATAAATAAAAAATTATTCCAATTACACTCTATATATTTTTCTAACATTTTAAATATATTTTAGAACAGTTATTTATCAACACAGAGTGAATTTAAATTTAATTCTGTCCATTTTACATTATCTTACTCTACGCTACACGCATTCCCATTTATTGCCATTAAACTGCAATTAAAGAGGAATTAAACCCAAGTCCAACATTATTATTTATATAGGAACAGCTGCTTATCCAATTTTACTTGTGCTAACTTAATTACTAGACTGTTGTACAGGCCCAGGGCAACATGCCATAAGATCATCCTCTATGATGTGATTTGGGTTAGATAAAGCATTGTTGATGCTTTTAAGGTTGTTGTTGTTATGCTTTTAAAGATTCACATTTTTGAGCTCTGCAATGTGTTCAACCATTAACATTCTGAGCAAAAAATCTGAGGGAAAAGAATAATAGATATTATTTTGTTGTCCCTTACACTAATTAGCAAAAGTCACTCCTAGAATATCTTGCATTTTAAAAACACCAAGCTCCATAATGGTAAAATGTTTCAGAACACACAATTCCAGATTTTAAAAAGTTGTCAAACTTTAATTGAATGCAATGAAAGAAACAATACCGCATAATCTGTTTTTGTAAATTTTGTGACAATAGTGATGAGAGAATGTGCCAAACATTCGTATTTTACCACGTCAATGGGAGTCAAAACACAAAAATTTTTGAACAATGCAACATTTTTTCTACTATTCATTCTAGTCAAATTTTCTCTGTGATATGAGGAGGAATATTTTGCTCCTCCTTAGGGGAATATCTTATATTGTCCATAGTTGTAGAGATCTCTTCCCAATATGCCCACATTGAGGTGCGCAATACCAGGCTGATCCAATCATGGTCCCTAGGGCTCCACGATTGGATCATAATACATCCCATATGCGGGGTCGGATTGCAGGACCTCATCAACGTACAGATGTGGCTGCAATCCGACGGGATTTTTACCCTGCCCTATCGAGATTTGGCTGACATTCGGACAGATACCAATCTGGGAAGCCTGATGGATAGCCCCACACAGGGGCCAATAACCTGCGGACTTGTTCGGCAGCTTTTATCTGCCCATGAATGAGGGCCTTAACATGCTAATTAAAAAAAAAAACTTTCTCTTATCTTTCTGCTTATCACTGTGAAATTGTGACATTGCATGATGGAACTTATAACAGCTGACAATGAAAAGACCTAAAATTTAATGAATAAGTATACGCCAATTTTTTTTGCAAATTTCTCAGGAAAACGGACACCCACGTCCAAAATGAGATGCCAGGCAAATTTTTGCGGGCGTTTCATAAATTTATTCGCCAAAGGAGAACCACGGGAATTTGCAGCAAATTCGCCCCAGGCGAATAAATTCGCCCATCACTGTGGATAAGTTGTCAGGTAAAGTGGATTGTGATATTAAAATAAAACAGGGAAAAGTTTAGACTTTAGTATGCCATCCATCATATTGTAATATATTTTCTTCAACTTCAGCCTACAGATCTGGCTTTGTGTTCTTTTAATTAGATCTGATAAAAGACAGCACATAAAAAGGACTTCAATATTTTGCACTGGATGCAGCATTGTGGAAATGTATTAAACCTGAGTTTTCACCACTGTGTGGGGATTGTGAGAAGGACAGATTATGTCTGGCTTTTTTATGTGGATGTTACAATACATTAAGAATGTCTCTAAACTATGGACTGTATAAAACAGAATACTGAACATCATTATCTAAATACATTAAAAGAGACTTATAAACAATAATGATGTTGTATCTTAATGCTTGCCTACATCACAAATGGGAACTTTATTAACTTTAACTTTATTATCAGAAGCTGGAATGTCTGGAAATTCTTATGAACCTGGTCTTTTTCATGTCATCTTGCTGGGTCCATTCCTATTGCATAAGCCCATGGTCCTTGTCTTTTATTCTACATAAAAGGTGTAAGGGGAGCTGTGGGAGGAGATAGAAAAAGTTGTGGCAAGAAGGAAGAGAAATGTTAGGGAACATGTCTATGTTCTTAAAGGGGTTGTTTACCTTTCAGTTAACTTTTGGGGGGTTAGTTATCAAAGGTTAAATTTTAGAGTCATCTATATTTTTTAAACTTGATTTTTATTCACAAATTGAATGTTAGTTGCAAAAACATTTGAACATCTAAAATTTGATTGAATAGTCCCGCTCCAAAAACTCAAATCAAATTTGAATTGATTTTGAATCCAATTTCCAGTGGGAAAAAAAAGTTCTCAACTTGTGTGTCAATTTTTTTTGACGTGCAACAATTTTTAGGACACACAATGTTTTTTTCTATCATTGGAATTTATGGGGGGTCATTGTCAAACCATTGGAACCTTAGTAAGTCTCCCCCTTAGAATGTTGTATAGAGTGATATTCTGGGTCAAATTGAAATTGCTCTTAATTTTGTTTTATTGTTTTTGGATTTTGAGTTATTTAGCTTTTTATTCAGAAGCACTCTAGTTTGCAGTTTTAGCAGTCTGAATGCCAAGGAAACTGAAATATGAATAGTAGAGGCCCAAATAGAAAGATGAACATTTAAAAGCAGCAGTAACTATACATTTGTAGCATTACAGAGCATTTATTTTTTAGATGGGTCAGTGACCCCCACTTAAAGCTGGGAAAAGACAGGAGAAGAAGTTAAATAATTCAAAAACTCTCAAAAATAATTATTGAAGAACAATTGAGAAGTTGCTAAGAACTGGCCATTCAATAACATGCTAACTTAAAGGTGAACCACCCTCTTTAATAGCCTGACTAGCTTTACTGAGGACTTCAAAATGGGTTGAATGCACATAAGGGATTGTGATCATTTCCAGCCTTCCAAAATGCAAAAAAAGCAGCCACCAACTTTCCTATTTTCCTATTTGGCTTTGGTATGTGTTTGTTGAACATTTGGTGCAGCATAATTATGTTCCCTGTCATTTATTTTATCTGTTGACCTCCCACATGCTCTGATTCAACTGGATCACAATAAGGGCTCATCCAGTATTCCCAACAGATATTTACTTAATTTTGAATTTGAATTTTCCAAAACTTGATCATGAATAAAAAAATCTTGAATGAGCTAGCATATTTACTGAATAACTTATACTAGAAAAACTCCAACATGTGAAGTTTTGAAAAAAAAATAGTTTGCCACAAAAATCACATTATTACATTTATTTTTTAAATTGAACTTGAAATACAAAACAGCTTGAATTTAGAAAATATACCTATATTAATATTCTAGGGTTTGTCTCCCATTTGCAATTGAAGGTTTGTGATTATTTTATTCTAAAGCTAAGAAAAACACAGATGAGAATCTTGGCAAAAAAAAAAAAAAAATTTAAATTTGCCCTGCAGACTGATGGCCTGTGTGAATTTGACTTGGGGCAAAAACTTGCCAACCAAGTGCATTGGTTGGTCCCCATAGAATCAATACCAATATCACCCAGTAGATAGTAAACAATAGGGCTCAGCTGTACAGAATGATTTTGACTGGTTTCATTTTTTCATAGGAAATAAATCATAAAGAAGTTTAGCAAATTTAATTGTTTCTTTAGGGAGAATAATGTTTTTACAAATGGGTACTGTATTTGTTAAAATATTTCCTACCGTGCAAAATATTCATGGCTAATGGAGCTATCATATTTATGCTTCGGCGTACATGACTGTATCACCTCTGACTGTGAGAAATCTAGAAATCTAGACTTGTTCTTTAATGTAAATACCTCTTAAATCTGAACCATGAAATGATAAATCAAATCCAGCTGGCTGATATAAAAAAAGACTACATATAGCCTCAGTTTCCATGTGTAGGTGAGATTTACTGATGTTATTAGACTACCATGGAGCCTGATTTATTAGTGGCCATTATGCTAATGTGAGGATTCGAGAAATCTAGTTAACCCGTTCAAGAATGTGAAATATTGTCAGTTAAACCTTTTCTTTGAAAAACTATGAAGTATTGGGGGAGCTGTTATTATCATGGCAGGACAAGATGCAGGTAGAATGCAAGACTTCCCTAATGATAAGCAAGAAAAGCAAAAAATCTGATCATCATATAATATTTCTTAGGCACATCATGTGATTTCACTGCCATGGTGCTCTCTAGTGAACCATGATGATTAATATACGTATCCTACCTTGCCTGCCATAAATTCACCTTAAACAATGGGACCCACTCTGTCGATAGGCATATGATAATGGTGAAAGGCAGGCACTTCCAAAGCTTTAAAGGGATACTGTCATGTGAAACAGTTAATAGTGCTGTTTTAAAAGAGCACCTTTTAAAATTGAATTTGGCAATGATTCGTGATATCAGTGGGTCCAACGATGTCATGACGCACCGTTATTGCACATGCGCACAGATGATGTATTTGCAAATGCGCGTTTCCCCCTGATTGCAGTTAGAGGAACCCAGGGACTGTCCTGTCTGAAGGGATGAATGTGCACTGGTCTCCCAGGGCACCTTACAATGAATTTTGGTCCATCTTTGATGTTCATGTCCTCCATATGAAATTCATGATATCACCCCCTCCTTCCAGCACCTTCACTCTGAATAAATATTTAGCCCAACATAGAAATTAGCATCGACATGCTCTAATATTTAGGCTGATAGTCTGTGATGACGTATACAGTACTGCATCACATGATGTAACTTTTTGATGAATAAGAGTATGGGATGGAGTTTTATGAGTGTGGGTGGGTTTTAAGCTCATATGAGTCAGTATTTGTTTATAGAGTATCCATGAAAACAAAGTCTTTGAAAACAAAATATGGACATTCGCCACATATTGGCTGTACTGTGTAATGGATAAGAGACAAGAAAGACGGAAAGGAAATTATTAGAAAAAGAAAAGATTATTAATTGATTCATAACACACACATTTTGCATACGCTGTTAAAACATTTGTAACGTGCTGTTTACATTTTTGAACTAGCATTTGCATTTTTTCATTAGAATTTAAAAGCCATGTTTATAAAAACATCTCTAACTGCATACATATTGATTAATTAACACTCAAACCATAAATTAGCTGTTCATCAAAGACGATCCCCACTGAGAATGAGTGACTCATGTTGTGATTGAAAAGGCTGGACAGTAGATAATCCAAAGTATTTTGTGGTACATCATATTTCCCTTACTATACCAATTCTCTCATGATTCTTACATGGAGATTTGGTAAAAACCCAGAACGTACTATGCCTTCACTACACAGGTGAAAAGTCGTCATTGTTTACTCATGGCAAAAATGAAAGAAAGAACAGCAGCAGAAGGTCTCCTGAAGAGCACCAAAGGCAGAAAGACTAACCAGGTGAATTTTCACACTCACTCTGAACTTATTTTTTTAGATTTTCATGGAATCCTATAGGCAAGGGATGTGCCAGAATGACTTTGAAGCATAGCTAGGAGGTGTTAAGTCTTGTGTTATTATATTGCAAAGTCAAAGGGTTTCAGGCTGTTTATGTAAAAACCCTTCAAATAAATACTTTAGCCCCTTTAACACAAAGTCCTCCTGTAATAGCTCATTCTCACCCATCATTCTAACTTGCCATTAGTGATGGGCAAATTTATTCGCCAGGAGCGAATTCATGGGAATTCCCGCGTTTCACCGAAAATTACGCAACGCACGTCAAAAACGCGATGCAACTCGTTTCTTGAATTTTTCACCAATTCGCGAATTTCTCTGGAAATTAGAAAATTTTACAGCGAAGCGAAACGGGATAGAATCGCCCATCACTACTTGCCATCAGTTCCTAAACATTTCTACTCATCTGGGGTGGTGACTCTACTTGTTCTCATAATTTTATAGGTTCTGATGTTCAACCTAAATAGATTCCACATCTTCCCCACATATTTTCTTCAGATTATTATATCTATATAAGCAAAATGGGGGTTTGTAGATATGCTAATTCCACCCCATCAACCTAAACCAGCTGTGCCACTGAAGTAGGAGTATGTGATAGGCGTTGCTTTAAACTTGTGTTTAAGGGATTATTTTAGATCTTATTCCTCCCATCAACCCAAACCAAATGATTTTCCTTTGTGCTGCATATTACAGCTGTGCCGCTGAAGTTGGAGTATATGATCGGCGTTGCTTTCAACTTAAGTTTAAGCGAGTCTGCAGTTTGTGTCGGCAGGTTTTCTAAAGAGACATTCAGATTAAAATGATCTTTTATCCATGAAAGAGAAAAGGGGAAAAAAGTGTCTTACAAAAATAAAAACGATGGGGGGGCTGTTTGATTCCCTCTCTACAGGCAGTTAATAGTGAAACATAACATTGAGATTCCAATCTCCCCCTTCAGAATCCCAACTGTGAGGGAAACCATTTATTTCTGAAACTCTTTGATCCAAGAAGATGCTTAGTTTTGAGATATAAAGAATGTTCTAGAATAAACAAAAAAAATCACAAAAATCTGTATAACAAAAGTCCTTTTCAAATTAAACATGAAATCCAATTTAAAATTTTTATTAAAGCATTCATAGCTATTTTAAGATTGTTTAAATATCTCAGCTGTCAATCAACTATTGTCTGCCACTCCTCTATGCCGGGCAGGGCAGACAATTACTTTCACTTTCCATTCAGCACTTCCTAGATGTCACTGCTCCCCACACATTCCCCCAGTTCTCTTAACCATTTAATTGTGTAGCCAGGACATGGGGATAGACATCGGGTCCCTAATTCTGTTGCACAAACAAGATTCTGAGATGATACAAGGCTTGTCTTAATAACAGTGTCCACAAAATGGCTGATGCCCGCTTGCTAGAATTATGAATTCCCAGACTGAATAAAACAAGATTAAAATAATTTATATAGTGTAAGTAATGTTCATTTTGCTTGACTAATGTGATAAAATATGATTTTGAATATTTTTTTGGGGTGACGGGTCCACTTTAATGACTTGTAAATAGTGATGTGCAAATATTTTCGCCTGTATGGTTTTGCAGCGAATTTCTGAGTTTCGTGCCAGAAAAAAGTTTCAGAGAACGGAGCCAAAAGATCTTCACACAGTTAGTTTTGCATGTTTGGTAGACAACATTTCATGGTAGACAAAAAAAAAATCACCCATAGAGTCTAATATACTTTGCTACAAAAAAAGTTGTCGCTACATAAATGTTGCAGATAGAATTTGCAGTTTCTAATTTTTTTTTTGCCAAAGAGAAAGAGAACAGATTTGCGCATCACTACCCATAAATTGATCCATTTGCTATTTTAGCTCCTTTTCTAACTTTTTTCTAAATTTGATCATTGGTTACACTTCAGACTCATAAATAAAAGAATCTGTGAGATGTGTGTGGAGTTCAACCGAATGTGTCCTGGGAGCATTATACATGGAACTAGCTGTATTTATCCTGCCATATATTCTTTGGGCATTATACTCTAAACTAACCACATTTATCCTGCCATCTGTGATGGAGCATTATACATGGAATTAGCTGTATTTATCCTGCTGTGTGTTCTGGGGGCATTATATATGTAACTAGCTGTATTTATGCTGCCATGTGTTCTGGGGGACTTATACAGGGGAACTAGCAATAATTATCCAGCCATCTGTGCTGGAGCATTATAGATGTAACCCGCTGTATTCATCCTGCCATGTGTTCTGGGGGCATTGTATAGGGTTAGGATAATGGGACTGTATTTAAAGGAACAGTAACACCAAAAAAGTGTGCTAAAATGGAAATATAATGTACTGTTGTGTTACTATGTTTTATATAAACAAGCTGCTGTGTATGGGGCAGCCATTCAAAGCTGATAAAGGAGAAAATGCACAGGATACACAGTAGATAACAGATAAGCTCTTTAGTATACAATGTGATTCTTGAGAATCTGTTATCTACTGAGTATCCTGTGCTTGAATGGTTGCCCCCATGCCATGCGCCCTAGGCAACATGGCTGGTGGCAGAGCCCAGGCGAAAAATAGAAGTGCATGCACAAAAATGTGAGCGCATGAGTGAAAACTTGCAAATGTAAAAAAAAACACAGCGAGCACCAGCAAGAGCGGTCAGAGGAGACTGGACTAAGGGCAGGAGGCAGAGAAGGTGCATGTCTGCTGCCCCCTCCAACTTTGCGCCCAAAGCATGTGCCTACTCTGCCTACCCCTACTTCCAGCCCTGAGTAAATGATGTGAGCTTTAGCTGCTTCCAGGTTTGAAGTGAGAGCTGCACCTGATGTCATTGGCCAGTGACACAAAATTCAAATAAAAAGGGGCTGCAGCCAAATACATGCTGCCAATTGTTGGTCTATCTCCATAAATCTTGGGTGCATTTCTAGTGTTCTGATCTTGTTCCTTGACCTTGCTGCCTGTCCTAAAATGTGCTTGTATTTTGGCTACTGTTTTGGATTCTCCTCTGTACTGCAATACTGTTGGTTTTTGACCTGACTTGTGACCCTGCCTTCATTCTTGCCTCCTGATTCAATACTCCTCTGTCTGATTGGTATCGACCAGGCCTGTCCCTTGACAATATTCCTTGTTCCCCTTTCCTCTTGTTAACATTTGCTTTCTATACCTGGCCAGAACTCTCTCCTTGGTCCTCCTCTCATTAAAACCTGGCAGCATCCGACTGGCAGAGGGCTCCTCCTGAATCAAAAGGCGGCAGTTAGTCAGAAGAGTGAGCCGAGACCGGCCCCTTGGAGTTTTTTTCTGGATTTGGGACACCATACGTTACACAAATCCTTTCTAAAACAGAAGGGGTTTATTTCCAAAGTAAGGAGCTAAAATGCAACTGCTCAGCCCCACCAGTCATATTGTTACTTTAATTCTGCAGTACGTAATAGTCTGTGAGCACCTTCCTATTACAGTGTTACATAAAAGTTTTTTGTTTGCAGAATTCTATTAAAAGTAAAGGGAGGATTTAATAGTCAAGTATAGCATGTGCAGCTTATTGCCTGACGCCAAATAAATACACGATGACAATAATGATGATGATGATGATGATGAAGAGCTTCGTAGTATGCAAAGATATATTTGTCATTGGGGTAACCTTAAACAGGGCATGGTGACAAAGGTTGGTGTAATTATTTCTCCTTAATTAACCACAGCAAAAATTAGAATTAGGTGGAAGGAGGCACAAGGGAGTTCTATAGTATAGGTCACGATCAGATGCTGATGGAAGGACAGTCATGTTCTTTTGCTGTGTTTTGGTTTGTCGCTCCCTGAAGCTGCAAGTCTGGAGCTGGTCCACCTGGACCACTTGATCTACTTGGTGAGCCCTTTACATTTTCTTCCCTGCATAGTAGTATTTTTTGGGAAAAGTGTTCCTGACTTTGGCATTATCTTTTGCAGCTTTTAAGAGAGTGACTGCCCAAACCAACACCACTATTTATGAAAGCTGGTCCCAAAACCCCCTTCTTTTGTTTTTTGACATTAACAGACCATTCTGCTAACAATAAGCAGGGCAGGAACTAGGGGTAGGCAGAAAGGAATAATGTGGTGGTGGTGGTGGGGTTCTAGGGTTCTCTTCTGCATGCCTATTCCTGGTTCTGCCCCTGTCTATAAACTTCCCTGTAGATGAACCAGAGTCATGAGCAAGTGAAGAAATAGCTATTGAGAAGCAGTAGAGGTGAAAAGGAAGGGACGGCTCAGTTATGGATGAGAGGGACAGGGAGTGTGATGGGGACAAGCGGGACTGGGGTTAGCCCTGGTAGGTGTTACCTTATAGCTTGACACTAACAATAAGCCTTGCAGGTTGATATGATGGAACATTTGCA
>CM044432.1:4519085-4532644 GCA_024363595.1 Xenopus borealis | reverse complement strand
AGGATATTAGAAGTCACTGAGGGGTTGTTCTGTGACCATTATAAAGGCACAAGGCTGCAGTCTGATTACACAGAGCATCACTCATGTAATATAATGGATACTACTGTAAAATCAATACAAATTCACTAAAACTCACATCCTCAACTCTTTGCAGTCATCAAACTGAGCACTAGCCCCAAATGTAATAAAAGGCACTAAACTTGCCAAGGAGCAGTAACCCATAGTTACCAATAATATTTGCTAAAAAAACTGTTTATCTTTGGGCTGTATGCTATTTTATAGAGAGCACAGGTCCACCACCATGTGATACATACAAATTAAAGACATCCACAGTATCTCACGTAAAACATTTATTTGTGCAATTCATCCATAATAAAATTTTGGATGCATCATTGTGAATTTTATTATGGATGAATTGCACAAATAAATGTTTTAAGTACGATACTGTGGATGGCTTTAATTTCTATGTGACCAGTAGATACTGGCTGCTGATCGAATATTCGATCATTCGATCTATTCAATAATTCGGTATTCCATCATCAAAGATGTCAAATTTGCAGAGTCGATCCTCCGAAAAAATTGTACGATTGGTATTCAGTCGAATTCGATCGAACTTTGATCTCTTTACAAATTTTGTAAATCTGCCCCATGGGCTCTGTGCATGATAACTAATTTTTTCACTCTTGTTGCTCTTGTACTTGCTTCCAGGGCAACAATAACTAAGCCCTAGCCTGTTATCAATTGCAATTTCAACATTAATTTTAGCCGAAAGAAACATAACTTGAGCCATTCTCACACTCTAATTACTTTTTGTCAGATTTAGGTTTTCTCAACTTGTCATATTAAAATATGAATACTGACTGCACTTGTTATATTATTTATATAATTAATCCTTGCAGGTTAATTAAATGTAATTCTACCAACTGATAGAAAAACATGTCACCGGTTTATCCCATTCATATCCCACGAGTGCTAAGCAAGCAGCTCTCCAGCTGACTTTGTATCCTGCGAGGGGAATGATCAGTAACATCAGACTGAATTGCATTGAGTGACATTTTTATATAATGGCCCATCACTCCGATTTTACTATCCATAACTCTAAGTCGTCACTGACAAGGCCGATGAATGAATGAATGAAAATATATCTAACTGTATTTGAATAGCAAGGACATAACTCTGATGTGACAAGGGAGCTCTGCTGATGTTGCAGAAAGGCTTAATGCAAGGCAGCACTTTGTTATGGATTGGGTGCTATGGTGCCATTGACCTGAAACAAGAGCTGCCCAAACGAGATAACTCAACATCTAATATTTTATCTCCCACTCTGGCTTGTCAAGTCAAAGTCTTCAAAAGGAGAATCATCTGAACAAAGCTTCTGCTATTGGTATTCCGCATCAAAGATCTAGATAAAACAAAAAAGGTGAATAATTTTGCATAAACAGGTGTCTGCTTTTATTCTCTGACTTGTGAAACGATTTGACGCACCAGCTGGAACATTTCCATTCTTAGAAAAATCACAGCACAATCTGGCCTTGTTGCTTCTTAACACAGTGATCGAATAGCCATTAAGCAACATCAGCTTGGTGAAAATGGATTGTAGAAGATGGGAAGGAGATTGTTGGTGTTATTGGGGCAATAAGGAGATTATTAAACATCATTAAAAGTAAGTCGTTTTTTTTAAAACTATGATTGTAACCACAACCAATTTTTTTGTTTTTGTTGCTAATAACTCTTATTTTGGAACCAATGGCTCCACTAGGTCAAATTATTAAAGCAATAGTACCCAAACTTTTTTTTTACTTGTGAACCACAAATGAGTTGAGGAACAACACAAGCACGGTGGTGGCACAGCCCTTTTTCTGGAGGCATGGCCTTTGGCTTTAAAGAGGTTTAAACAAACAAAAAAAAAACCTCTACAACTAGTGAGAAATAAGCCATTAAGGCTCAACAGTGTTGGCCACCTGGAGACAGAGGGGCTGGTTTATTTACAATTAAGGTGAATTATACAATGGTGAACACAGTTAAACAGAAATGTATTTCCTTTTTGGTAGAATTGGTCCTAGCACTGAAAATAATTGTCTGAATCCTAATTGGGGCATAAGGGTTTGGATGAGCGATAAAGCCCTACAACCCTGTAGAAAAGAATGTTGTTCAACTGCTCAAAGCAGGGTTTGAACTCTGACTTCCTGAGCCAAAGTAAAGGTAAAACCAAATTCAAATTTGTCAAGATTTATTATACCCCGTGTATATAAAAAGTCAGAATCCAATAATCCGGCATCTCAGATCTGCCAAGGTTGTATATAAGTCAGTGGAAGAGGTCCATTTCTTATTTTGAAGTTTCTTTGGTTTGCACTGAAATTTGCATGAAAATCTAAATATTTCAGGCTTTTCAGGCAAAAAAAATCTGACTTTTCATGAAAAAGCCAGAAATAAAATATACAATTGGTGTTTTCATGAAAAAACATGGAATTCAAATTCACTCAATTCACTCAATGGTCAAATCATGGATTCTATTTTGGTCGGACATCTTTATTTAAAAAAATCTGATAAATTCAGATTTTGATAAATAATCACCCCAAATATGAAATGATGTTGCTGATTTCAATTTGAATTCCATGTTTTTGTCAAGTCATTCATTTCTGTAAATAATAACCCTGATATGAAAACTCAATTTTTCTTAATTGTGTTTTTCAGTAGTTATTTTTTTCCCACTGTAACATAACATTTCATAAGTGCCTTGGGCTCAGAGAGACCTTTTAATGAAAAGTAATCTAAAGATGAACAAGTCACTGCTTTGTTTCACTTTAGTTAACTGTTTCATGCACATCCCACTACTTTGTAATGAGATGCTGCATATACTGGACCTGTTCTGCAGTACAAGAATGTTCATGCATGACCTGAACCTGCAATAGGCGAGATCTGTAGCATATGCTCAATATAGCAGATTCCAGTGCATCAGTTTGCTCTAGTTTTTAAACTGTAAGCTATTGAATGCAACTTGAAAGGGGTGGCACAATGGTGGGATATGGGTTGAAAGACAAGCTAGAAGGGCTGCACTGTATAGAACCAGGGTCTGGGGCTGGTGCACTTGGACCACCTGTTCTACGTGGTGAGTGATCAAAATATTTTGTGTACTCTGTCCCTCTTTCATTGATGGTTTAACATATTGGATGTTATCAAGTATAGCAAGAATAAGCCTTGCGTGCTTCTTTTATTATAGGATTTAATTTACACTGTGATAACTTGTTGTAATTGTGATACGAATACACTTGTATGTTTTTAAATGTAAAGTCATGCACTTGGGATTTAAAAATATTCAAGCCACTTATACCCTTAATGGGACTGCACTAGGCAAATCCATTATGGAAAAGGACCTTGGAGTCCTTGTAGATGATAAACTTGGCTGTAGCAAGCAATGCCAGTCAGCAGCATCAAGGGCCAATAAGGTCTTGAGCTGTATTAAAAGGGGCATAGAGTCACGGGAGGAGGGGGTCATTCTTCCACTTTATAGAGCACTTGTAAGGCCCCATCTAGAATATGCTGTACAGTTTTGGTCTCCCTCACTCAAACAGGACATTATTGTATTAGAGAAGGTACAGAGAAGGGCAACTAAGCTGGTAAAGGGAAAATCTTAGCTATGAGGAAAGACTGGCCAAATTGGGGATATTCACGCTGGAGAAGAGGCGCTTAAGGGGTGATAACTATGTATAAATATATAAGAGGATCATATAATAATCTCTTTAATGCTTTATTCACTAGTAGGTCTTTCCAGCTGACATGAGGTCACCAATTCCGTTTAGAAGAAAAGAGGTTCAGTCGGAAGGTTTTTTTTTACAGTGAGAGCTGTGAAGATGTGGAATTCTCTCCCTGAATCGTTTGTACAGGCTGATACATTAGATAGTTATGGAAGATAGCTCATAGTACAAGTTGATCCAGGGACTAGTCTGTTTGCCATTTTGGAGCCAGGAAGGAATTTCCCCCCCTCTGAGGCTAATTGGAGAGGCTTCAGATTGGGATTTTTTGTCTTCCTCTGGATCAACTAGCAGTTAGGTAGTTTAAAAAAAAAAAGTTTAAAGGCTGAACTTGATAGACGTGTGTCTTTTTTTCAGTCTAACTTACTATGTTACTAAGTATGTTCATAAATTACCAGAGTCTTTTATATGTTATTACAGGAATGGAAATATATGCTGGTTCATAGTTAAGTGGAAGGCTGACAGGTCATAATTGCAAACCCAGTGTTTAGGGGGATTCCAAATTAAAAAAAATTTGAACATCGAATTAAAATCGGCCAGTCTCGATCGAATTAAAATCGTTCGAATCGCACAATCACACTGTTTGAAATTAAATTTAATTGAATTTCGATCGAATTAAAATTGTTCATTCTTCAATAGCATTCTTCAAATTGAACCATTCAAAGATTTAAAAAAAGAAATTTAAATTTTCTAGAAACATTTACAGGAAAGCTTCCAGGAGGTCCCCCGTAGACTACGAATTTTTTCAATTCAAATCAAATTCGAAATTTTATTCGAAAATTCACTTTGACCCTTAGTAAATGTGCCCCAATGTGTTTTTGAGGTCATAAAATTTATAAATGAAGCTGAAAGAACAGTATAGTTAATACGAATAATCCATATGATAGTGTCCCGGACACGGTACTTCCAACTGCACATGACTTTAGGTGTGGCTTTCAGGGGTCACTCACTCAGTCTCTCACCCACCTTGCACACAGGTTAAACTAGCATAACAGCACCCCAAACACCAACCAACACCCACAAATCACACACAACTTTCTGTCACCACTCTCAACTTCACACTGGTGTTGAGAGAGACCAGGTACTCTTGTAGTGAAAGGGTTAATGGAATCCAAACACACACTTCCTACCAGCACTCAAATGGTTAACTAGCATACAGACAGACTAGCATTTCCATTCAGCATGCAGAGGGTTAAGGATCACAGTTACACTCTTTCAGGCTAGGTTATTTTAGAGCACCAAAGACAAACTTATTACGTTATATTTATTTAATATTATAAAAGGTATAACAGTACGATTAACAAAATGATATTACAAAAAGGGATATACATTGAATAATACAGTTACAAACAGTTTATATAATAAAAAGGGGAAACATGTAAAACCTATACTTAACTCCAAAGGTATAGAATTCCTGGTCCTGAAGGCAAGGGGAAACAAAATGGGATAACTTCCAGTCGCAATTAGTCCTCCAAAGTAAATCCAACTCTTAGTCAGAAGAGATGACTAAGTGATTTCAGGGCATCAGGTAACTGCACACTCCCCCCTCCCTCAGGAATATGAGTGGGCGTGGCCTAGCAGGACATAGATTGAGTTTTTATGACCTCCTTGTGAGTAGGAACTGGAACAAGAATATAATGATCATAACTCCTTATAGGAACATAGGAGAGATATGATATTATATTCATTGGTTAAAAACTCTCTCCTGGATTCCATAAATACTAAACATCAATACTGTGTGACCTGCCCCTGCCCCGATATTCACATCTGATAAACACAGTACCAAACCTAGTCATGTTTGGACTCATCTTAAAGCTAATATTACTTTGAACCCATCACCAGTTTTTAATGCTGTTGGTACAACAGGTCTGGGTTCTGTGAGGATGAATATGTTTTTGGGTGTGTTATTTGTGACCTTCACTTCACCTGTGAGAAGCCTTGCTGTGAACTTTAAGTTCTCCCTCCTTGGGCTTTCCCCCCTCCACATGGACTGTCTCTAATCAGCCAGGGCGTAGGAAGGGCATACCAGGTTGTGACCCTGTTACACATGGCTAACTCCAGACCTTAGTGAAGAGAGGCCTGCTATGTGTCTAATTTAGGTTAGACATGCTTCTTCATGATACCTTGGCCTGTTTTATTAACTATTACAGGCATGTATTATGACAGATAGGAATTTGTTTACTCCTTTATTCCAAGCGTTCCATATGCAAATATAAAAAAAATGATTTGATAATGTAGTACTAACAGAAAAGAAGGTGCTGAGGGCATGGGGGTGAGGGCTTCATGTACCACAACTTTGAAGCTGCTTTGTGCTACAGCTGTACTTTTTCTTGTTACAAATTAACAGCAGGACTGAGCTGCTGCGGAGCCAAACCTCGTCTGGCATACAAGTATTAGGATAATAGAATCAGAGCGACACCTTTGCTGCCGTCTCCTGTACCCCTGTTCATTTTCTTGATTACAAAATTAATCACAAAATATTTCAAAGGAAAATCTAATCCTCCCAAATCCCTGCACCACGGATGGCTTCGCAGTTACAAAGGACTTTGTCTTGTACTGATATCCAGATAAATCAAACTGGTGCAACCAGCTCTATTAACTCTGCAACTTCTGAAAGCATGGGCTTACGGCTAATATTATATCAGGTAAATTTCCAGTACTTGAGGAAAGTCATCCTATACACAAATGAATGGACTCTTAATGAGCAAGTTCAGCTTGGTCAGAGTCAGATACTTGAGATAGTTGCCTATTGGCAGTTAAATCAGACTGACACAACCAACTCTTTTGACTCAATTATTTCTGAAAGCACGGCTTATGGTTAATGTTATATGAAATTAATCTCCAGTAGTAAACAATCCATGAAATAAGTCATCCTATATGTGAATGATGAACTCTGAAGGAGCATGGTCAGCTAGGTCAGTGTCTGATACTTGAGATACTTGCCCATAGGCCTTCAAGATGACACTGACATGTTGCCACAAAACCCAGAAAGCAGAGGAGACTGGAATAGCTATGTGGAAACTAGCAACCTTGTCACACCGTATGATTAGGGAAACCAGACAGCAATCGATAATTTGAAACTTTCCAGAGCAATTAATGATGCCCCCAAGCCTCGGTTCCTGGTGCACCCAAATCAGCGTGTAGCATATGCTTCATGCTAATACATTACTTAAAAGCAATTCTTATCTTAAGAGTGATACCTTTGGTCCAAGCCATCCAATGCTTCTCTTCAGAAGACATGTTTTGTGAGGACAATAAGCTATTCCCTGTTGCTAGAACACAATGAATCTTGATATGTTGCTCTTTTGGTCTATTGTTAATATATTGCCCTAGCATTGAAATGCAATCCCTTACACTTCCTGCTTATAACTGTATTCTGTGGCCTCCAGCATGTGCAGGGCTCAGGTTAGTTACCTTTATTTGGACTCCTCTGTCATCACAACACAAAGCTAACCTTTAAGCAAGGCATACTTTACAATGTACACCATAAAGGTATAGTGGATCAAAGCCATTTTAGACATATTTCCTTGACAAATGAATCGCTGTGATCCTTTGCAGAAAAAGTATTGTGAGGTCAATTTGCACATCCCTCTACATCTTCTAATATTAAGTCACAGGCAGCTATAGAATCTCTTCTGTTGTTGAACACTTCAAGGCTACATTAATGTTGCTTGCCTCTTCTAATTGGGTATTCAGTGAAAGAAATTGCTGAATATTCTCGACACAAACCAAAGCTTTTCATATCACACTTAAAAAATACATATGCTTGTGACTGCATGGAAGATGAGAGGCTTATTAAACAAGGAGAATATCAGACAGTATTAGTCTAGGATGTTCAAGCCACCAGAGCCTTCACAGAGTTTGATGCCATGAAAGACTGGGATCAATTCAGTGTATAACTTCTAATGCAGATTCAATGCTCTCAGGATAACAAATAATATTTTGAACTTGATTTTTCTACTAATTACATCTGTCTGGTTGCTCCTTGTGGTCGGAACACACGCTTAAGGCTTCATTTAAACTATGAAAATCTGAATTAAATCTGCCGTATGACCATTTGCTCCAGTAGCTCATACAGTAATGAGTCCAGAGCATTGTGCTCTCCTTAGCAGTAAACAGATCATATATATATATATATATATATATATATATATAAAGATTCAAAGGAAAGGTAAAGCTCAAGCTTGGGAGGGAGGTAAAGAAGAATAAAGGAGGTACAACGGAGGGAAGGGTCAACAGTTTCAAAGACCCATGAGCATTAGTAATGTTCTTCTTTAAGATATTGCAAGGACAATTTCAGCTACAGTAAGTAGGGATAATCAGTAATAGTCCTCCCACAAGAGACAGTCCTTGGAAAACAACTCTTTTCTTGGCATCTTGGGAAGAGTAAAGCAGATATAAAAATCCAATTGGGAGAAGATGGTTATGGACACTGATGTTTTCCCTAATATATTGCATAAACACTGATTATAATCCAATGGTTTAATCAATTCATCTAGAATTAGTCTTGAACCATGTGAACGACCAAACCAGGGAAAGATCATTTTATTGTGTTTGCCCAGCTTTATCAAATCTGCAACATTTTTCATGCCAGATGTTTACTATGGCTCACTTTCTTCTACCACCTATTTTTGTTGATGATCGAACCTTGGAATCATGCCATGGGCACTCCATGGGTGAATTGGCAGGTTCATTGGGGGTTTGGTCCAGTCTGTGCCTTAAGTTATTCTCACAGCTAATCTTAAAAAGCATACAGTAGTTACAGGGAAGGTACGATGATCAAAGTAGTTATCTATTGGTATCTAAGTCATCTGTAAGTTTAGCACCAGTATTGTACTTTATTCACCTCTCCCCCACTCCCTGATGGAGCCAACTGTCTCTAGCAGTTAAATGTGAAATTAACTCCACTGTTTTCTTTAAAGCCATTATTTTCCTCCTTCCTTGTACTGAAAATCAATTCTGTTTGCTAAATAATTGAGTTTCAAATAACTGAATAAGAAAAATGAAAAAGGATTCAGTCATTGAAAAATCAGGTTTTAACTAAAAACTAATTTTTATGCAAGGCCCTGAATGTTCAATTTTAGGTAACTTTACCTTTTAAAAGACAGTGTTTCAGAAACCCTACTAATAAAACACAGGCCTTGTTCTGCAAAACCTGTCTTATTTTGTACAGCAGAGATAGGGACTAGGAATGGAATGTAGTGCAATTCCCTCTGAATTAGTCTGCCTGACTAATGATTTTATTATGTATGGTAAATTACATATGCAGCATTACTGCCTGTTTAAGGGGAATAAATGGAAGATAAATGCTGCTTATAAATAGGCCTATATTCCCCTTAATCTGGAAATGTTAGATTAGTCTACAATGTTATTTTATCCCATTCCCTGTGTAAAGAAGATGAGAGGGGAGGTGGGGCAGATATAATATATTGCTCTATGTACAGATTAATGGAATATATATGGTATAGATTAATGGAATATTAATAGTTAATAGTAGGACAGGGCATCACGTGGCACCTACAAAAACCACAGCAGTGACACATAATAACCGAAAATGCCTGTTGTAAAATTACAAAAATGACACTGTGTTCCTTTGTTTAACTAGATGATATCAAATAATGGTCTAAAATGCTGGGGGTAGTGATGAGTCATAAACTTTGTCGCCCATAGACTCATTTAGCAAATTTTGGCAAAGCAGGTCAGATCACTATTGGGAGGTATACTGTAATTGTGGCAATTACAGCAAACTGGAAGAAGTAGCCCAGAATCATCTGGCACTAATGATGGGCCAATTTATTCGCCTAGCTCAAATTTGCAGTGAATTCCTGCGATTCGCCGGCGGCGAATAAATTATCGAAATGGCTGTGAAAATTCGCCTGCATCAATTTCCAATTTTCACATATTTTTCGTGAAAATGTTCGAAATTCACAAATTTTCCATGAAAACATTCGAAACTCACGTATTTATAGTGAAAACTTTCTAAATTCACGAATTTATGGTGAACATGTTCGAAATTCATGAATTTATAGTGAAATTGCTTGAAATTCAAGAATTTATAGAGAAGTAGTTCAAACTTCCCAAATTTTTCGTTAAAAACGGTAAAATTTCATGAATTTTTCGTGAATTTTCCGATTTTTTAATTTTCACAAATTTTTCGCCATTTTGCTAAACGCCCCAGATTCGCCCATCACTATCTGGCACCCAAGTTAAAGGACTAAATGTTATAACTATCAAAATAATTTTTTTTTATTGAAAACCGTTAATCATATCGAAACAGTAACACTCCTTTACTAATTCCACAGATGCAAGAGATTGAAGAAGGGCAAAATTGCATCCCTTATGGCATGATTAATTGTTCACTTATGACCACTGGAATTAAAATGTTATGGCACAGAGTGTTCTTTACTGCAAGAGATCCAAGTACTGAATGTCTGCTCTAGTCAAGTAATAAGTAGAGGGTTCTTTAACACCCTGTATCATGTACTTGCAAAAGTACATGATACCCAGTTTCTACCCAGTCACCTCCTCATGAATACAGAGTTTCTAAACACAGGCAGTGCTGTATACATGAAAAATGTACAGTTCTTTGTGCTTTATTCTGAATCTCAGACCTGTGTCTATGGTCACTAAGCCCAGAACATGTGGCAAAGTACCAATATAAAGGTGCTTTGAGCCACCTTCCTTCCTGACCCTGCTCCTAATTTGTACACAGGAGTGAAACTACAGAGGGAGCAGACCCTGCAAATACAGGGAGGCCCAGGACCAAGAGGGGGGGGGGCATGAGGCCCAAATTGTCAGCAATGTCAACATAAATTTGTAAAAAAGGACAACCTCCTGCTGGGAGCCCTAAATTTAATTTGCTGTGGGGCTCAATAACATCTAGTTACACCACTGTTTGTGCAGCACTGTGGTCTGCAGGTAGCACTGCATCTGTGAGTTCTATTGTGTAGCAATGGGTGCTAAGTACAGGGCAGAGTGCAAAGCATAAGAACATGGTGAGATACACACTAAGTCTCACCATCAACTCAGTAGGGTGCTAATTGTAACAGATTGACCTGTTTTGCCATTGAATTTGAATTGTTCATTAATTAGGGCCTACTGGGGCACCTTTAGCTCCATGCCCCCACCTCCGAGTCTGCTTCTTCTGTAGATATGACCCTGTGAAGTATTATGGATCAACTCCTTGGTCAATCTCCTATAGCCAGTGTCTCTATTCAGGCCAGGATTTGTAAAAGTAACTGACCTTCTGTGTGGGATATAGCCTCCAGTAAACACACGATGCAGGGAGTTGCAGTTTAACCACTTTCTCTTTATTGTTGTGGCCTTCAGCAGAACTGAAGCACATTCACAGGGCTCAATCTCCCAGCCTATTTGCAGAACATTGCCTGAAACAGCACACTGCCAGGGGGCACACACTCTCACAGGCACCCCTCTTGGGTCTTGGCTGGCTCTATCCAGCACTAGCCCTTGCACTTATACCCTGACTGGCCTGCCCTGTTGCCCATGCCCATGCTAGTTACAGTACCTCTACTTACACTCCCTAGAGTCTACTATTACAACACTAGGCCTCACACTACCAGAGCCACCACCTCTTCCAGGAAATGACTCTTCTGCTGCAGTGCCCTCTGCTCTTCTTGCTTTCATGACACATCTCTGTCTCACTTCCTGAAACCATGATAACATGCTCTATTCTCCACCCACTGGGGACTTTCCCTTGCTACTGTTATCTGCTAGCTCCTCCTAGTGGCCAACCTAGATATAATTAAACATTTCTACTAAACCATTAACATTTTACCCTATTACATGCTCTATTCTCCACCCACTGGGGACTTTCTCCACCCACTGGGGACTTTCCCTTGCTACTGTTATCTTCTAGCACCTCCTAGTGGCCAACCTAGATATAATTAATTAAACATTTATGTTAAACCATTAACATTTTACCCTATTACATGCTGCCCACTGCCTAGATCTGAAATGGGGACTGGGTGGTAGATCTTGACATTTGTTTGACTCTCCCGCATCTTCAGTCCCCAGAGTTGGCATTTGGGGAAACACTGAAGAAGGCAGGGGGGTAACTACAGAGGAAGCAGACCCTTGCTTTGATTTTACATGTCTACGTGGTGGAAGTGCCTGTGCCTGATTTAATGCAAGTGATAATGCAAAGCAAATAAAACCATTGAAATGCATTCATTGTGAAAAACCCAAAGTTGAAAGTAACAGAGATGAACATAGTAAAGCTTAAGCGTGTGCCTGAATTTCAGGGACATTCTACAAAGGAAACCATTGTTGGATCACAGTATTTCCCTCTTGTCCCTGGAGGATATTTATCCGTGTTTTGCTGTAGAAGGGAATAAAAAATGCAGAATTATTTGCTTTTCATTTACAAACCCTTAGGACTCATTTCTGGAATGATTTAGTGAGGACAAGACGATCATTTTATGACTCACGCACCTGTTTTGTTCTTTAACTACTAAATAATTAATTTGTTAAATCACATTTTCATTTACTGGGACGTCACCTCAATTCAACCGTGAAATCGTAAAAGAGAATTGGGCAAAATGAATACTCCCCTTAGGTGAGATAAATTATTTTGATATCACGCTAGGCAAATGCCTGAAAGGAAATGTCCCATATATATATGCTCAGGATATCAGGTAACATTTTCACAGCATTAAGGACAACTAAATCCTCCATGGAGCTCCATGTGAGAGGCTTGGGGACAAGATGTTCCCTTTAAGATCGTCTATTTGGCAGATACAAATTAGCTCTATCAGAGCAGACTTCATTTATCTATATATATATTTGACTGATGTCATTAAAGTTCCCAAGGAGGCAACCCAAGCCCCACTGGCATGCCCCAGACTAGCCCTTCTGAAACGGCAATAGAAGTCTGATAATTGCTTCCTCCACGGGAGCTTTTGAATCCCATACGTTTACAGAGCTTAGAGCTATAGCGAGCTATGAAGAATAAATAGTAGCTGGATAAATAAATAATTGATCAGCATTTATTGAACTATCATTAATAATGAATGTGCATCGTGCAATGCAATGATAGTCCCACATCTTCTCCTAGCAGTCTCCTCTAATTATCTCCTATGGCTCAGAAGCTCAGCTCAGAGTAGAAGTCTATTCATTTCATTTGCTAGACTGGTGCTCTCTGGCCATCGCTTTGTGATTAGTCACGGCAAATTTGTCGCAAACAACAGCTGTATCAGACAGTTCTTAAGCTTTAAGTTCAGGAAATCCAGCTTCGACTAAAATTGATAGCTCCTGGATACAGCAGTTAGTTCCATTCTGGGAAGAGGGCATATATAACCGCTTATTTTTATTGAAGAGGCAATAATAACTGAGCTCTTCACATACTCATCTTGTTCAACTATCAGAAATACATATTAAGTAGCTGGGAATGGAGACCAGAGATGAACAGAAAATATTTGAAGCATTTCTCCTTATGGAACTAATGAAAAACAACCAATAACAGGGATAACAATGAGTACTAGATCTCTGTATGGTACAGCACTGCACTAATTGGTTCAATTAATCTCTATGGCTTTGTAAGTACAAACAGGTAAATGTTCAAATCAAGGGAGATCAAGGGTTAATTTTTCCTGCTTTCAATGCATACACCCTAGCGACTTATATAATACACTGGAACAATGGCTGCATACAACACAATGCAAAGGCAATAAATAGCAACTGCAGCATCAAACATTCATAGAGAGAGAAAGAAATGGCTAAAAGTGCGAAAAAGAGGAGGGTTGAGCAAAAGTTCAATTCGGTCTTCAGAGGGAAGTCAAATTAATTGCT
>CM044432.1:4497082-4511662 GCA_024363595.1 Xenopus borealis | reverse complement strand
TACCTCCTTTTTTTCTCTTTCATTCCACTTAAGTGCAACATAGTTTGTAGTTAACATTTGCTGTGTAGCCTGGAATGAATCAAGAGAAGTGGCACTTTAGAGAGAATAAGCTTCTCTTAATCAGCTAAATAGAAGATAGGCATTCTTCAAAAAAATGCAGAGGAATGTGATGAGATGAGTAGGATGATGGGGGAACATCTATATTTTAGCCTTGGAAGATCTGCCATTAAAATATTACACATAATACTATCATTCCACATAAAAAGGATTGATAGCTAAAACGTAATTGGCAGTTCCAAAGTGAAATAGTATGGTATATCTCACACACATACACACAATATATATATACACATTAAAATGTGCAGATAAACAACAACATGGAAATGCTGTTTTCTGTTTTACAGTAGTAATGTAAACCATCGCTAATGAAATACTTCTAAATGCTTCCAGTTACAGCACTGTGCTTATCATCTGTCTCATTCCCCTCTCGCCTCTTCCACTTGGTGCTGGAGTCATGGAATAATTTGGTGGCAGTAGCCCTGAGGGTACATTAACAAAAGCCATAGTATGCGATAATAGAAACAATGTTCTGACCTCAAAAGCAATTTCTACATTAATCTATGCTGACAGTATCTAGAGGCGCCATTTAACTCAACATAAAAGCTGAGAAAAGAGAGCAGAAACGGAATGGCCCTTCCCTAGACCAGGACAACAAGCTAATGAGGCAGTTTTAAGTATGAAGATGAGGATACAACCAGTCAAAGGTATTCAATGGAAACTAAGCTGGATATGTAAATAGAGAGAACATTTATCGGTGGGTTCCAAGAAAATCCATAGGTCTGATCATCAACTTGGTAAATTTCAACATTTATATTTTTCATATTTAAAGTCAAAATCAGTAATGTACAACCTTCAGCTCTCCAGCTGTTACTCAACCTCAGTTCTCAGAAACCCTTCATTTGAAAGCCTTTTAAAATGATCAGCTTATACCCCTATAGCAAAATATTTCTGTCCTAGGAATTAATGACCCCAGTATAAATACACCACTGGTCCGCTTGCAAAAAAAATCTTTTGAGAGGCCCAACACACACAGCCACCCCTGACCCAACCCCTGCTCCCCTCCCACCTGCCTCGGTTTGTTGCTCCCTCCACAACGGTCATCACTTTAATTTTAGAGAAAGCAGACACCAAGGTTCAAGTCCCTATGTTCCCTGCCCCCCATGACCGTGAGGTCTACTTCCTCTATAGTTACACTACTACATGACTCCCCGTGACCCTCTCTGATGTCCTAACCGGAAGGAATGCTACCATACTGTGCCATGCTCTCACACATGATACAAAAAGTACTAAGAACCAGTGTAAAGATGCATTTTAAGGTGAAAAAGATGCTGGTTTTCTGCTGTCAAATAATTTCCGGAAAACTCCAGCCCCTTTCGAACAAGTTTGTTGGTTTACTGGAGTTAGTTTGTTGGTTTACTGGGGTTAGAGTTCATACTAGTTTATGCTTACTGTACTCAGCCCCACTCTATACATGGAAAAGATGGTGGGTTTTACTTTTTTTTTTGTTCATTGATTCCTTCTCCACCAAAATGCTGCAGTGCAAGTCTTTGGGAAACAATGTAGCTTCCTAAATAAGCATCTCTGCCTTTGCTTTGTGCAAAAAGGTTAATTTCAGGGCCTATATTCTGATGGGAGTACATCCCGTTCTCAGATATATCAATTAATTACTGCTGTTGTCGCTAAATAAATATTCCTTGTTAATAACACAATTTTATTACCATGATACCATCATTACAAAACAATGGTTTGTGCATTATTACCGGATTATTATCACATATCTTGGCTAATTGAAGATTAGTTATTTCTCAATGTCTAATTAACAGATAATGAATCATATATTCAGAGTGAGATGTGAAGACAATTAGGAGAAAGTGAATGGCAAATAGCTGCCTTAATGAATATTATCCCCCTTCCATGCTAATGGGATCAGTTATCTGGAAACCTGTTATCCAGAAAGCTCAGAATTAAGGGAAAATCACCTCACATAGACTCCATTATAATCAAATATATACATTTTTTAAAAAGTATTTACTTTTTTCTATGTAATAATAAAACAGTAGCTTGTACATGATCCCAACTAAGATATAATTTATCCTTTTAGGAAGCAAAACCAGCCTATTGGATTTCTTTCATGTTTAAAAAAAGTTGTAGCAGGCTTAGGGGCCGATTTACTAAATTCAAGTGAAGGATTCGAAGTTCGATCGAATTCGATCGAATTTCGAACGTAGGATTTATTCGTTTGGTCGAATATGTGAATTTTGGCATATTCGATAATCGAATAGGGAATGGTCGAAAGATCGAATACATTTGAATAGAGTCGAATGGACGAATATTTGATCATTCGACCAGCAAAGGATTTTAATTTTTAAGTTTATTCGATTGCCTACTTCGCCAGATTGGACCTACCGAATTGTAATAGAAGAACTAATCGAATAGGATTCCTACAAACGATCGAATGATTTATTCGTTCAGTCAAATGATTTATTCGATTGATCGAATAAATTTGTATTCGATCGTCGAATGATTGAATATCGAATAAAAGGTAGCCTAGAACTATTCGATTAACATTCGAAAACCAAATGCTAATTAAATATCGAATAGAAACAAATTATTTTTGGGGAATAATAGTAAATCTGCCCCTTAATGTATGGTGATTCAATTACAGAAAGATCCCTTATCCATAAACCCCAGGGCCCAAGCATTCTGAATAATAGGTCCCATACCATTATAGTCATCTGTTCTCCTAAACATTGAGAATTCAGAATTACAGAGAATTTTATGCAAATAATTTAACTTGTGCTTTAGTTATTTCTGCTATTATACTACTCAATCTGTTCTTAAGGTTGTGAGATTCTGAGTTTCTTTCCTTAGACTCAAGGGTATAAATATGTGTGTTAAATAATTCAAATAAATACAAATGGAGAAGAAGGGGGGGATTTCAACAGATACAAAACAAAATTGAGAAAATAGGGGAAAGGGATTCTTCATGCTTTCGAAATCTTTTTTTCCAATGAAAATGTTAAAACAAGGTGCCCTGTAAATTGTTTCCATATTGCGAGATCATGGGGGTGACATAATTACACATGATTTAACATTACTGAACTGCAATATTCACTTCCCCAAGAGTTAATTAATTCATCATCTTTCACCATCTCCCGTGACCTTACAATACATTTGTGAACTCAAAAACTTAAAATTTCCTTTTAAATATGTCGTTATACTGTTAGCAAAGTACCATGTATTCATTGTGATAGAAAAAAAAAACAGTTTGAATTGTGTATTACAGGTTGCTAATGGATTTATTTAATTGAAGCCTCTTCAGGTAAGGTACACTTACTTTCAATACATAAAATCATCTTGGCATGTAGGCAAACTTAGGAAGGGGCAGAGGGTGTGAAGCTTGTCTTTGGACTTTGATGTGTAAACCTAGTAGGTGACAGAGAGTGAAGAGAAGTTGTGGTGATGCTTAGTGTTAGGCATTTGGGCACAGGCTAATAAATTCTTCTTGTCTTTGAAACAGATGTTTTCATCCCTCTGGTAGACTAGAAACCAAACTTTTGTTGCAGTGATTATTAAACTTTAATAAGCATCTGGAAAGCAATTTCCATGCCTTATTGATGAGGTGGCAACATGTTTCTCAGTTGTATGCATCAAAGAGAATGCTGGTAGGTCAACCATGAAGTGGTTAAAGCAAAATGTTGTGTCTGATGTACTTAACTGTTGGTTCCTTAAATGCAGACGGTAGATCAATGATAATAAATAACACTTCCCTCAAGCTGTTGGTAAGCTACAACTCTTAACTCTTGCTGAGGCCTACTAAAAGTCAAAACTCAAAAACATTGATATTAACATTTTAAGTAGTGATGGGCGAATCTCCCCAGTTTCGCTTCGCCGAAAAATGTGCGAATTTCCAGAGAAATTCCCGAAAAATTAGTGAAACAAGTCGCGGCACGATTTTAACGCGTGTTGCGTCGTTTTCGTCGCGTCGTTTTAGACGCGTGTCGCGCGTCGTGTCAAAAAAACGATGCGCGACTCGTTTTTTAGGCGAAATTTCGCCGCGTTTCCCGAATTTATTCGCCAGCGGCGAATCGCGGGAATTCGCCCCTGGCGAATAAATTCGCCCATCACTAATTTAAGTATTAGTTTTTTTTATTTATATATGTCTCACTGGTGTTAGGCTAAAAGCATGAGTTCTCCCATATTACCCACACATCTGTAAGCTATCAATTGAAAAGCTAATTTTTACAATTCCTTGTTTGGGTAAGTCACATGGTAAAACAACTAACCTTTAAATAAATGTAAATATCTTTCTTTTCCACTCTTCTTAACCAGACTTACCATCTTTACTGAAGGCTAATAGACACTTTACTTTGTACTCTTGTATATATAGGCAGGGGGTGTCCCCTCTTGGACTTTCCACATTGTGCCAGCACACTTTTTGCTTTATATGCACTATAAGTCTTACTATCATTATGATGGTATCAACCATAAATATGTATCCCCTATCCTGCAGTAAGTGTAAAATGATGCAGTCCATTACAAGCCAAATGCTTCTCCTTGATGGGTTTCAGCAGTTAGAATAGAATTCTGGACTCTACCAGTATTTTTCATACTGAAGACTAAACACTAACCTTTAAATTCCATGAGTAAGCCCAAAATTCTAACCCAAGAACATCTTGTAAGATTTTTAGTTCTGTTTTCTTTAGTTCACCTGAATCAGTAAAATTTCAACAAAGTTTAGAATCCCAGAGAAAAATGAGAATACAGTTATTTCTATGGTTCATATTGTAAGATTTTTAGTTCTGTTTTCTGGTGTCCAGTCTTCTTCAAAAATATAGTTCACCTGAATCAGTAAAATTTCAACATAGTTTAGAATCCCAGAGAAAAATGAGAATACAGTTATTTCTATGGTTCATATTAGTAATGTGCTGGTCATGAAAAAATGTGATCCACATCCCACCCTAACCTGCAATATTTTAAACCAGAATCTAGCCTAACCTACACAATGTTGCTAGTGTAGGACCAGCATCTAATCTGTACCTGTCAGGGAGCCGGGAGCTCCCTCCAGGGAGGTAGTCTGGATCAAGGAGGAAGCCCTCTAGAGGGAGCAAGTTCGCGGTATCCAAAGCTTTAAGCAGAATCAAGGTCAAAGTCCAGGCAAGAGTTCAAAGGCAGGCAGATCAGGATCAAATAACAAGAGTCCAGGCAGGGGGTCAAACCAAGGCAGGAGCAGGAATCAGGATACAGGAAACACAAACAGGAACCCAGGATTAATGGCAGCAAATCCTATTCTTGGGCGCCGTCACAGTGTTTTGGGCACCCTTTTATGATGAGATCCCGGCACCAGAGTTGACATCATCATACAGCGACGCTGCAGCCATGTGTTCAGCATGGGCGCCGCCATCTTGGATCTTCACTGTGACCGCCGGGAAAGTAAACAGCGCCTTCGGATACTTCTGGGTCGGGTACGTCTGGCAGTCCTGACAGTACCCTTGTCTTCTCACTCTGTATGTGCTATGTGTGCCTCTGGTTCCAACACAGAGAATCATCAGGAGCAGTGAAGGAGTGTACTGCACATCTCACCAACACCCAAACCTAATGTTGCCTTTGTAGGACCCAAACCCAACCCATTCCCTCATCTTCACACTCCGTGTGCTATATGCACCACTGGTTCCAAGACAGGTAATCTTCAGGAGCACTGGAGGAGTGTACATACCTAGTCTAACCTGCACCCAAACCCGCAATAGTGGGCAAATTTCACCCCAAGCCCACCCAACCGGTGGTCAACCTATGGATCACCTCAGGTCAACCCATCACTATTTCAAATGTACTGCCCAGATACAGAGTACAGAGAAGGCATCACATGGTGTGGAAATTCTACTCTCACACTTGATAAACAGTGAAGGTTCTGTATCCTCCCATCCTACTTTTCTGATTGCATTTGTGAAAGTGACACTATTAAAAGAATATATTAAACTTAGTATATGTCATTAAATCGTGTGTCTCAGAGATACTGTTTAGTGAATAGATCTCAGGCAGCCTTTTGTCATGCAAAAGAAGGACCTTATTTTCTCCCCCAAGACAAATAAATATTAATAGTGTCTAGAAGAAAGTAGAGGGCTACATAAAATGTGTCCTGTACTCTAACAGATCAACATATTTTATCGATATAGGTTGTCTTTTTTCCTGCTCAGTGTCTGAGAATGATGTAAACAAGTGATTTAATATAATATAATTCTATTGCCAGGAATAAAGTTTCATAGTGAAAGATTTACACATCTTTTAATATGAGAAGTTGCTGGGGAAAGCAACAATATTTTATTATTTTTAATATTGTCGTGTTCTAAAGCAGGGTTTTGTTCTAAATAGAATTCCGCTGTCTCCATTAACACCAAAGATATAGGAAGACTTAGCAATATTCTTCAAAAAGAAGTTCCTTTAAAACATAATTTCAATTAAAGTTTATTGCTCTTTTACTTTACTTTCAAAGACTGTTGCACCAAGTGGCTGTTCAGATAAAACCCTTCATTTTCAGTGATGGAAATTAAAGGAAGTGGAAGTTAAAGAGAAAGGCTAACCTTTCTGTACTTGCATTAGAAGGCCCTAATCCCACAACCAAACAAGGGCACTATCAAGAGGGTTTAATATATTGTATTCTTAGTAGGGCTTACAATGAATAATTTTGATTCTAAATAAGGTGATATAACATGCTGAACCTTATACAGCTATACTTTCTAACATTGTTAAAGGAGATGGAAAGGCTGAATCACTGGGGTGGGGGGCAATTTGTTAGGTATCCCCCAGTGATTATAACTGATTTCCTAAGAACCCCAGATGATGCTCCTTTTCATTGAAAAAGTGATATCCCAGAATACTGTGTTATTGAATTTCATGATGTCATCGTCTTTACTTTTCCAGACATCCCTTGCATCTGATCTGGATGTTGGCTGGAATTGAAGGTAAGTGATTATAATCTCTGCCAAACAATTGAACACTCTCTAGTAATTAAGTCATTCCTTGTAAAAATCATATCATACTCCTGATGATAAAGGCTCAGTTTGGTTACACTGGCTTATGTTTTATTAGTCTTCGTGATTTAGTCAAATTGACTATTATAAATTTAACAGGAATTAGTCTCAAGCTCTCATCAACCTTAAGCATTTTTCAGAACTCTTCCTTCTGTTCTGGCTGAGTAGGAAGTTATTGGATTGGAAGAGAAGATAATACCCTGCAAAATTCATCTAAAGCAGACAATGTATAAAATGAATTCACCGGGACTGATAAATGTTATCCTCATTTATTGTGCATTTCCATATGGATTTGTCACAAAGAGAACCCTTAGGGGCAGATTTACTAAGGGTCAAATTCAAGGGTTAAAAACCCTCGTATTCGACTTGAATTTTAAGGGAATAAAAATCCTTTGAATTCATCGAATCCATCGTATTTGAAGGATTTTATCACAATTCAATTGGTCGAACGATTGAATAGGAAATATTCGATTGAACGATGAAATCGTTCCAATAGAACAATTTGAACGATTTTAACCATTTGATCGAATTTTTTTATTTGATCAAAAATAATGAAAACCAATTCGGTAGGTTGAAACTGGCGAACTAGGCAGTCGAATAAAAATTTAAAGGGGAAGTTATTCAACTGTTCATATAGATTTTTATTCAAATTATTCGAATCATTCGATTTGATCGAATTCTCAAAATTCGATGGTTGAAGTGGTCTTCAAAAACATTCGAAAATTCAAATTCGAATCTTTTTGAAAATTAAATCGAATTTCGAATCCTTCATGTGAATTTGATAAATTTGCCCTATGTCTATGGAGGGAGAAATTCCCTACTTGCTGGGTCAAAGCATGACCCATACCTATCCCAAAGTTTATCAACTAGGTAGCGGTAGGCTTTTCTATAAAAGGGTAAATCAAGTTCTAGAGGCTTTTTGCCAGAGGTTTTTGCAAAAGGACTCTGCTGAGTGGGAAGAAGTCACCCGCGGAACATCATTAATACTGGACTAGTAAGGGGCAGCTTTCTCCTGTCACAGGTCTCTCTAGGAGAGAGAGCCAAGTATAGAGCAACCTGTATATGAGCAGCTCTTTACTCCAACGAGGAGTATTAGCAGGGATTAGACTTCCATGGGCATTGTTGCCTAATCAGAGACCCTGTAACAAGTCCACCTAGGTTTCCCTAAAGAAGGTTTCACAGTGGAAGAAGAGAAACTCCAGGTGACTGAATGATATTTCCCTCTCAAGCGGTACAGGACAGAAGGCTCTAGTAAAGATCTTTATTGTGAATATGTTTCCACAACTCAATGGCTGTGTTCTGCATCACTGATATATTCTCTTTTGTTTATTTGATTTGGTTTAATAAATCAGTTTTGGTTAATATTCCAAGAACCAATGACTAGTGATGGGCACATTTATTCGCCTGGGGTGAACAATATACTGCTTACAGTTATATTGTACCCTGCCTATGCAACATTTCAAGGGTTTATCCCCTGAGAATAATAAATCCAATCCGAAGCACATATAGGGGTAAATCTAGTTGGAATGCCACTCAGTTTACTATAGCCTTGCACAACCAATCTCTATTATTTACTGACATGCAACAAATGCCATAAACAAATATGTTGACCAAACAAGTAGGAGCTGAAAGAAAGAAACATATGCTATATCCCAAACATAAACAATACTAGATAGAAAAAAAGATGCTAAGTGGATCTTAAAGGAGACCTATAGGATAAAACAAAAAACACCCTCATTTTGTAGGCAATAATGGATACTTTATGGTGCTGCTTTTACTTTTTGCTGCTGCTTTTACTTTTGGCTGTAAATGAATATTGTCATTTAAAAATGGTCACTTTACTGGAACTAGATGTTCTCTAGTCCCTGTCTTTGTTTAAAAATGAAAGGTGGGTGTGTCCTAGAGGTCCCTGCCAGAAGCACAGTGAGATGGGGATGGCCAATCATAGCCCTGCAGTCACACAAGGAAAGACAGGTTTCAGATAGATACAGTTTCAGTTTCTTATCAAGTCAGCCTACAGTGCAGTGTGCTGAGCATCACTGACTCCCCTGCACAGCCTGGGAAAGGAAGCAGCAGGAAGGAGAACAGATGGGCAGGATTTTGCAGAAATGTTCAATAAATCAGCTTGAAACTCAACTTTGTAAAGCACAATTCTTCTATAATACACTGGTATGTCCTTGTTTTTATTACACAAAGTTTCTCCATGTAATCCTGTGAAAACCCGAAACTGGTTAGGGTGAGAAGGAGAAAAAGCCCTTCACAAGCAATTGCATGCAAAGTGAAGCCTTCTGAAATCAGAAGGTATTTACTTGTCTCATGTTATACACATAGCACTGCCTCGATACCAAAAATGAGAGTTTTAATTCTCCGATAAGGCATCATGGATGGAGACATGTAAATCACTCCTTTGTGTCCTTTTGGCCAACTATGCATCCAGAACCGCTGGTTTACAGTACAGATACAGCCTAATGGTTCATATATCCAAATTTGCAGACTGTTTCGATCTTGTTAGATCACATCATCATAAGGCTGTATCTGTGCTGTAAACCAGCGGTTCTGGATGCATAGTTGGCCAAAAGGACATAAAGGAGTGATTTTCATGTCTGCGCCCATGATGCCTTATGGGAGAATATAAACTCTAATGTGTATGGCATGAGACAAGTAAATACCTTCTGATTTCAGAAGACTTCACGTTGCCTCTATTTAAACCTGAAATCCTGATTTGCTACATTTTTTGCATGTATTTAAATATTGCTTCTGTTTAATCATTCTATGATTAAGTGGCAAATGGAGGCATGAAACACATACATTTACTTTATTTTATGAATCCATTAGTGATAGAGTTCAGATTGTGCCAGTCAAGAAGGCTTGAAGTACACCTAACTGTGCTTAATATTGACTTGAAAAGAACATTTAGACAATGTAATTGGCAATTATTATATAATTCTGCATACCCACGCATTATATACAGTGTAGAAGAGGGGGAGATATCATACTTACAGTCAATTACCACTTGTTGCCAAGTAGGGACATTTTGTAAAACATTGCACATCCTGTTCCAGACAAGTTTTTTTCTGACGTGGTCAACCAATGCCGAATACATACAGCCCTGAATATTTTTTATTACATAAAACCCCATGATTTATTCATACCATATGTCTGCATGTCTCAAATATAGATCTGTGAGTTTATACTGTACATTTCTGTCTCACAAATGAAAGCAAACATTTAAAAAAAAAAAAAATAAGCAAAATAAACACATGTCGACATTAGTAAACCGAAATAGCATACTTGTCGTACAAAGCAAAGGCAACTTGTAATTCTCAGCGAATTAAAAAAAAAAAATGACAGCTTGCGACAGCTATGGTTCTGAAACTCAAAGTCTCTGAAGATTCAATTATCTTTCTAGTTATATACTCTATTCATAGCATGGATGAGTGTAAAATAGCTAGCACATAAAATGAGTCTAGAAAGAATAAAACATATATACACAGAGGATAATGAAGCATGTGTCATTTGTTTGAAGTCAAAAGGCCACACGTTCCTGTTTTACTTTTATTGTTCTCTGTCAGTACATGTGAGTGACTGAATAAAATTGTATGAGATAAATAAAGCTTCATTTGGTGTTTTTCATGCTTTTATCAAAAACTTTTATGTACAGGAGTTCACAGTAGACTAGGTATTGTTAGAGATGAGACGCTCTGTGTTGGCTAAGAGCTTTCAAGTATCTTCATGACACATTGGCAGTTTTGTCTATGGCCAATGCAGAACATTGGATGCAAATGATATATTCTGATTCCATTCATATTCTGGGTTACACTCATGTCAAGACTATTTGAAGACATTAATCACATCTTTTCTTTTCATGGTCTCCTATTAATGCCTAAGAGATCAGACATTTTCAGGCCAGAAATGTTGGTTCTGCCCTTTTTCTTTTTGAGGCGGAGTTGCTTGGACCAGTCAAAGTTATATAAGACTAACTTTCAAGTTGCTTGGGTCAGTCAAGGTTATATGAGACTGAATTTTTGTTGTTTAGTCAAGGTTCTAAACTGCTAAGACCCTTCTTATGGAGCACAATGATGTTGTCCTTATGGGAGTTATCATGAATAGGCATTGTATGATTTTTAACACAAATATCTGCATGTTGCTCTTCATAATATCCCATGAAAACCTAAAATATGGACATAGAATATACGTGGTTTGCTCACAAATGCAAATGCTTTGGTGTCCTAACCAAGAGCAAAAGAAAACCCCTTTCAGATCTGTACAGTATGTGCATATGGCTAGAATGGCTACTGCAAAGCAATGAGAAAAATAATCACTATAAGACACAAGTATTCCATCTGCCTGGATTGATTGAAACTGAAATGTGTTTTAAGGTTTTTCAAACAGAATGAACATATTTTGAAGAGAGGCCAAATAGAATGGAGAACCACAAAGGACACTATAAGCATGTACGTTTATATAGGATTGCTACCATCCTGTCTAATGCTAGGATCATCAGAAAGGTCTGCTGAAATCCAGAGATTAAAGATGGAATGGAAGCAACCCTAGAGATGCTTAAGCCACATTTTGGTCTTGTGATTGACACAACAACATATGAGGATTTTTACCTTACAGCTCTCATCCATCCAAGTCCCATATCGACACTGTGTGTGGAAAACAAGAAGATATTAGATATTTCACCTCAAAATTGGGAGGCATATATGAGTCAAAAAAATTTAGCCATGTGTAGTTGAGTCAAGAAAGATCGCCATTAAAAACAGTTCTGTTGCATATTTATCGAGCCTTGGGTTTCAACCAAGGGTATTTAAGAGAAGAGCACATTTATATTATATATGCTTTCCATACTGATATAACAAAAAATAATAATAATAACTAATAATAACTATTAAACTTAAATAAGAATTACAATTAAAATGAGACATTGTGTTAGGCAGAGGGAATATAGGCAGGATCAGGCTTTCTGGTTAACACTTGGGGCAGATTTATCAAGAGTCAAAATAAAAAATAGAATTTTTAAATAAAAATTTTAGTGTAATTTGACTAGGGAATAGTCCAAATTTGATTTGAGTTTAAAAAAATATAAATTCAAATTTTTAAATTGATCATGAACTGTCCCTTTAAGAATTTAAATTCGACTATTCCTCACCTGAAACCTGCCAAATTGTTTTTTTTACCTTACAGGGGACCTCCTACAATCAATTTGGAGTCGTTTGGTAAACATTTGAAAAAAAAAAAATATTTTTTTGGTGTGAAAAATCTTGAATCGATTCAAATACGATTCAAGTTTGCAGGTTGATCCTATCCACGCAAATTAAAAAAATTCTATTATTTGAATAAATTTTGATTTGTCATTTTATTTTCGAATTTCAAGTTTAAAGTTTATGGGAATTTATAGAAACTCCCACAAACTCGAAATTCGACCCTTGATAAATCTTCCCCTAAGTGAGTAACAGCAGATGCAGTATTAGTAACATACTGTACATAAACTAATCTGGATTTTTGTGGGAAATGGCTGGTTCAATATATTTTGTTTTGTTGCAAGAAATGTCTTTTTCCAATGTAAATCAGGGTGCATTGTAACTGACTGCAGTTCTTATCATACTCCAGAATTTAGATCTTATTATAATTACAGGTTTCTATGGGCAACTCTAGACAGGTGTGTGTCCTTATATAACAATTAGCCCTTTACTGTGCTTTGCATTAAATGGCTCTGTCTACATTTAAGCAAAAGTCTTTGCCAGGGTTACAAAGACATATTTGGTTGGCACACTATAAATCTTTTAGGTAGAGTGTTCACCATAAGGGGACTTACTGGAGGTCACCATAACATGCAGCAATTTATAAGGACTGGAACTAGGGCAGGCAAAAGAGGCATATGCCTAGGATGATACCAGGCAATTACCTCTTTTGATGCCCAATCCTAGTCTTAGCCCTTGACTCCCACCTCTGTAGTCCATGCTTGTGCAAGATGAGAGCCTGTCTTAGCTCATAAAGTCATAATTATAATATTCTAATTTAAACATTCCTGTACCAACTATTCAATCAGACTTACAACAAAATATACAATAGAACCCCAACTCCCACTATGTTTGACATTGAAGAAATGAATTCTCCTAAAATCTTACTCTTACTCACATTAAGTACCTTAAAGCAGATTAACTCCATATATTTATTTTGGTCTGAATCAGACCTAAAGGATTTTAGGGCATGGGGATGTTTGAACTGTACAGAGTTTCCCATTTACTTTTTTACCGTTTTTTACAAATGCATATTTAAGAAATGATTGTTGCTTTTGTCTTCTCTGTTTCAGTTAAACTTTCTTATTCATCTTACCCTTTTTTGCCTTACACAAGAAAATATTATTCGAATAAGCTTTCCAGTATGCATTTGCTATAATTTGTCTTTTATAAATCGTATACACTTTAGTATACGCTATTAAAATGTTTAAATAATGTCAGTTTATTAGAATTGTGTTCTCATGAATAAGACAAAAATAGTATTTTTGAATTGATTCCACTTTTTCAGTGTAAAAAAATAAATAAATAAGGGATCCATGAACCCACTAATTTTATCTTGGATGAGATACATACAGAATTTTTTTCAGTTTGAAAACTTATGAGATAATTTTTTGATAAATAAAGTAATGAATTAGACAAAAGTTCAAAGAATTAATACCTTAACTTAATCACATGAATAAACATTTAGTATACAAAAAAAAAATTGGGGTGATTTGTATTCCACAATGGAAGGTGTGCTGCTGGCTACAATTTGTGCAATCTCTGATTTGCTGCATGATTGGCGAGCTGGTGGAACATTAGGTAGCAAGAATGTCTCTTTAGACATGACAACTGCCTTTGCAAATGCAAAAGTTTTAAATATTGATCTTGTTCCCTTAGAAATGTTGGCCTTGTTATAATTCTACCCTCAGGCAGCCTACATCTCTAAACACATCAGATGTTCGTGCTTAAATTTAACAGACCAAAATCAGTAAAAAAAATAATATATATATATATTCTGATGTGTCAAACTGAAAAGTTCATCTCAAGTGTGAAATTTAGAGGTTTTTGTACTTACTTTACATAGGACAAATTTAAATAAAATACCAAATTTTACAGTGTCTGTCTCCAGTAAACTGATCTTTTTTCTACAAACCCACACATTTTTTATACTAGAAAGGAACTGATATATGTAGAGTATTTTCCAACTGTTGTCAGTTGAGGCAATAACTGTGGCATATAGACAGATAGATAGATAGATAGATAGATAGATAGATAGATAGATAGATAGATAGATAGATGATATATGGATAAAAATACAGAACAACATGGAGGAGCACACCCTAAACTTATATAGCAACTTGCTGAAAAATAATGTTAAGTGCCATAGTGCTGCTCTCAATAGGAATACTTATAAAAAATAAAGATTTGTGGGTGGATACAGGACTCACTCATATTCGCCACTATTTAATACATGATAAAGCCCTTAG
>CM044432.1:4470181-4494746 GCA_024363595.1 Xenopus borealis | reverse complement strand
GCACTATTAACTGTTGCATTTTGAAAAAAAAAGTTTTTTTCCCATGACAGGATCCCTTTAATATTGTTGTCTTACTGGGGCCCCTCCCACCAAGTACTATACCTCAGCTTTAACTCTTGACACCATCATATCTAAATGTTAAAAATTCCCTTTGTTTTAAGTTGCACTTATTGGACATGTTCCACATGAAATAGTCTCTGCTTTCATGAGTTTCCATCCCAAACAACATCATTGTTCTATAAGTAATGGTTTACTTGCGGATAATTAACTGATGGTGATCATGAGTGTAATTGATTTTTCTTCAACAGACAAACAAAACAGCAAGGGATTAGGTTAGTAACTAGTATGTAAGTTTTCTTAAACAAATAGTTAGCATGAGGGCTTGAAATGAACACCAGCCAGAACCAGAGTTCTTTGTTTATGTGGCCACTATTACATTCAACAAGTATAAGTGTGAAAGTGATGTGTGAATGAACCCCATGAACTCATCAAAACCAAACATTGCTCAGTTAACAATTTATAGAACAATCCTTTCCAACAATATCTCATATATAGGGACCAGGTATACATGCCCTAAACCTCCAGCCTGCAAAAGGTTTCCAAAACTACTATCCAATTGATTGCATCGACTGCTAAGAACCAGACCAACAGACAAGTGTTGCAATAAAAAAATGTTTAAAGAAAAAGTATCACACAAAAAATAGCCTTATGAGTTTTGTGCCAAAAGAAACGTAAAGGCAAAAAAATAAAGTCCCATTAAAAAAATCTTTTGAACAAGAAACTAATCTCCAATATATTTTAATTAAAAATGTGTACAGTTTTTATAAGAAACCTGAAATTCCCCCTTGTGTTTACTTGCTTTGACTGCTGTGGGTAGAAAACTTCAGACAGTCCCTAACTGCTCTGCATGGAAATGATTATACTTTCAAATGGCGAAGGGGAGGATCCCCACCTTACTCCCCGCCTTACTTCCCAGAAATTGAACAGCTTTGTTTGGTTCGCTGTAGAGCAGCCAGTGACTGCGCATGATTGGTATCTGCAGACCCAATACAGTCTGAATATTCTGATCATTAATCAGTCTTGCTGTATCGGCTTCTATGGCAGAAATGATTTCACTTGTGCTGTTTTGATTTTATGACCATCCCTAAGCTTAACCTCCCAACAAAAGCCCAGACCACATTGAGCATGTGAAAAGTCTTGGTCTTGCAAAGATGTTTAACATAGATACAAGATAGTGACCTCCTGCAGCCAACTCTGAAAACATAAATCACTTGTCTTATTAGACTTCTGGTGCAGTAAGTTTATGTTTCTATTTAATATATAAAATACAGCATTTCTAGCATTATTCTATTGTAGACATCAGTTCACTTTTAATCATATCTCAGATAAGGCTTTGAACAAGTGTTTTACCTTTTGAATGACACGTCTTCTGCTATTGGATTGAAACAAGCAACCACAGTTCAGCTATAGAACCTTTTGATAGATGATTATAGATATACTATTTAAAACACAATGGTGCTGTTTAGCAGTATGTAGAACATAAGGTAATAACTTACAGCAGACTAAAAGCTACTCTAAAGCTCAAGATATCAATTATAGCGATAGGCGATTCGTTTTGCTTTGCCGAAAACTTTGTGAATTTCCAGTGAAATTCGTGAATTGTGGAAGAATTAGCAAAACGAGTCGCATCACGTTTTTGACGCTTGACGTTTTTTTTTTTTACACCAGCGAATTTTTGGCAGCCAAATTTTTGCTCGCATTTTGTGAATTTATTCGCCGACGGAGAATCGCGGGAATTCGCTGCGAATTTGCGCCTGCCGAATAAATTCACCCATCACTAATCAATTATCATCCCTGTCCCTGTTCTTGTCACAATAAATTATTATAACTTGTTACCAGATGCTTGCTGGCTTAAAGTTGGCTTCTGACCTGAAGACATCTTTGGAAGAAAAAGGCAGATGAGAGAGACAAGAATAAAGTGTTTTTGTAACAATGCACCCTTTGATATATATAAAAACTTTTTAAGTTTATAACTGATTAAGGATAAAATAAATCATGTCCCAGGTAATTTTATACACATATTCACCTACAAGCACCCACAATCTGCAGTAAATAAGTATGCTGTGCAAGTCTATTATTTTTCACTTTCACTGGGGATTTGCTTGTCTAAAATTATGTTATTTTTCCTTATGCAGCCAGCATGTAAAAAAAAAAAGTGACATAAAAAGAAATATATTGGCTTAAACAAAGGCTTAGTTTGTGTCTGCAGGACTGAGCAATAATTATGGAAATAGGATTAGAGATATTTGCCATCCTTAGTCAACACGCAGCAATAAAAATTCTGCCTTTTAAGCAGCAGTTTATGATAAGAGAGAATAATCTTTTTTAACCTCCACAAAGTAAGCACAGTGCATCATTCACTAGCACTAAATACATTAAATAAAATGATTATTAGTGTAGAGATATGGGCAAATATTGTTATTTAAGCATTTGTTAAAGTTGGTTGTTCCTGATGTAAGGAGCCATTTACAAGGCAAAGGGAAGGTGCTTTCAGTTTCTGCCTAGAGACCTGTATGTGCCCCATGAATACAGAGCTGCACCAACAGACACTTACAGCAATTGAGCTCTGTATTTACATATGGCAAGTGGCAAGCACAAGGTTGCCTTACATCTGCCCGCACCACTTTTTGACCTTGTATTGGATTCCCCGTCCTGGCCAAGAGCCTTTAAAATGGGCAGTAGGACATGTGCTCCCCTTAGTGTTCTAGTATTTGCATCTGGGGGTCACAAAAAACTACCCCTCTAATGTGATGAGTCTTAAATATAAGTATCAATATCCAACTACTACATTCTGTAAACTGAATGTTGCTCATCTTGGGAGTATGCAGGAACATATCTCAAAAGAGCAAGGCAGCTACTTTTCTCATGGCAGGTGCAGCCCTAATTCTCTTCTGTGTTTTACTTCACTCCATACCATTCTCTTGCTTCCTCTACAATGAGGTTTACTGATACCTTCTGCCTACCTTGGATGTAAGTTGACATATTAAGAACCCTGCATTATTATTATTATATAGTACTATATTATATAATATATTATTCAACCTCAAACTTCAAAAATAAATGCTTTCAACCAATTTATTGAAGATGTTTCACTGTATTGATTGATACAGCCACATATCCAAGGCTAAATAATGGTAAAAATAAAGTACCTGATTTCCATTTCTAGATACTAATTTCTCTGATTAAGGGGACGAAAGTATCCCTTCATAATGTAATTGCAGCAAACTCAAGAAGCCTAGAGTAAAAGAAAAGACACTTTGGTTGCCATCATATCATAAACATTGAGGTGTGAAAACAAGCAGAACAGAATTATACGTATGTTACAAGTGAATGTAACTGGGGGAATTTCTGACTACTAAAACTGGGAACTTCTTGTATAAGGGAAATATAATGAAACCATAAAAATGGCAATGTTGGCTCACTTCTACTTTCAGCTCTACTTCTTATACAAATGTAGCACTCTACAATGTGTGCAGAATGTGTGTATATTTTGGGCCAATTATTAGTATAACTGGACTGCAAGCATTTGATATTTCTTGAGGCAGCATTGTTGATTGGGGTTAAGAACTAAAGTTCCTACAGGCCCTTTCTATAGGAAGTGCATTGAGAAGGCCAATAGCAGCCCAGCTCCAGGGGGACCAGAAGGGAAGAGGAAGAGAGGATCCAGCATGGAGAGGAGTGTTGTGCTGGAAGTCTTAGAGACTGGGAGTTTTATACTGCTGAAAATCAGGGTTGCCAGGTTGGTGGTTTTCCAGCCAACTGGGCTACTAAAGTCCAGGAGGGTTTTGAAAGTTCAAATTAGCCAAAGTATGGATTTGGGCTCCTTTTTTGGGTCTTTGGCTGGATTGTTCCTTGGAAATCAGCCCCATTTTTCTTGCCTTAATGTGCCAAGCCGCGTCTCCCAGTGCATGTTTGGAAATTTAGTTTTTGTTTAACAATTTGCAAAGTTTAATGTTAGATGTCAATACCCACCATGCAATGGGACTGACATGTACAAGTTGGGAGTTACCAGATGTTGGGATCTGTATCCCAGGCTCCCATCACTCTTAAGCATTCTGGCACTTTTTTCAATTTCAAACAATTTTGGGGCAAACATCTGCTGGCCACCAAAATGTCTAGAGGTTGACCTGTTTTACCAATATTTATTGAAATTTCCTATTTATTAGGGCCTCATGGAGCCCCTATACCTCTTGTGCCCTTCCTCTGTAGTTATGCCTCTGGTGACGGGTCAAATCTGTTCAATTTTACTTCATGGAAAAATTTGGGAAATTTAAAAAAAGGCATATTTTCACATATACTGTAGTCATTTATTTTTTGTACTTTTCTGCTGCATATATTGTGTTACGTTTGGGCCAATTTTGAAGTGCCCATTCGTTTTGGCTGGTTTTGAAAATTAGACCTGGCAACCCCGCCAGTTTGGTGACCAGCGAGAGAGAGACTGCTACTAATCTGCAGAGGGAGACACTGCAGTTTGCTGGGAGTTGTTTCCTATTGTTCCTTGGAAGGAAAGTGTGCAAGGTCCCAGTGTGATCCTAGGGTGTGCCTACCGTCATCAGGAGAAAGCTACAGTGAGAGGAGAAGCAGAATTCCCTTAACCCCTGCCTTGCCAGTGTGAGAGATTACTGTTCAGCCCTTATTGTACCTGTGAGAATGTGTGGTTTCTATGTGGCAGCACCTAAATTGCTGGATGGTTCCACAGTGCTCAGATGTGTCTCCCTCCTTACTACTATTTCAGAGTTTCCGTGAACCAGCAGAGCTACTGAGGTGACTTCAGGGATTACACAGTCACCTCTTTCACCTGCAGGGATTGTAAGTAAGTCTGACAGTACCAAGGGGCCCCATTGGTACACACTATATCCAGCTGGCAACGTGTCAGGAGACTTAGGTGTGCACACCAGCAGATGAAGCCACTTTGGATTGTGCATTTGACACAGAAAAACTTAACTCATTTATTCCACTAAGCACAGAATATTGTGTCACAGCATCCCATCCAATTAAAGAGTTCACCGTTAAAAACAATGGTGCGTTGGTATGCTAATGAAAAGGTTAAATGCATTAAATGAGTTAAGATGACTTTAGATAACACAGTTTCTTCAATTAGCCCTGAGCCATGATGCATTTAACTCACAAATCCAAGTGGCTGCATCTGTATTTCAAATCGATGGTCAAATTTCGAAGTATTTTCCACTTCGAAATTCGACCCTTAGTAAATCAGCCCCATACTGTAGTGTTGACAAACAGTAAAGTTTATAAAGCTCAGCGATATTACTCAAGGCGTGGGGTGGTTTCTGATGCGGTGATCCTCTTTATTTATTGGTAAAAAGGTCCCCTGCTATTTGTCTATAATGCCCTCCAATGTACTTGTATAAATAGTATTCTAAGGGGCAAATTTACTATTATTCCCCAAAATTAGTTCGACCAAATTCGATATTCGATTAGCATTCGATCGTCGAATGCTAAACGAATAGTTTAAGGCTGCCTTTTATTTGATATTCGATCATTCGACGATCAAATACAAATTTATTCGATCAGTCGAATAATTTTTTCGATCAGTCGAATAATTTTTTCGATCAGTCTAATAAATAATTTGATCATTCAAATGATTCATACGATTATAATGATCGAAGACTTCGATCTTACGAATCATATTCCATCAGGACGTAGCCTCAGAAGCCTATGGGAGTGCTCGAATGATCAAATATACGTTCATTCGAATCTATTTGGATGTATTCAATCGACCATTCGCTATTTGATGATCAAATATGCCAAAATTTGCATATTTGACCAAATGAATAAATCCTACGTTCGAAATTCGATCGAATTCGATCGAACTTCGATCTATTCACGTGAATTTAGTACATTGGCCCCTAAATATATTCAGATTTATCATAAAAATCTGTTTCAACATTCATTTCATATAAGCACACTCTGTCCTTCATTGTGTTGCTATCCTTCTGAAGATAATTAGGTCATATTATCTGTTATTAGCCATTAGATTCTAATCCTGAGCTTCATGAAATATTAATAAGAGGTTAGAGGGATAGAACCTTGATTTAAATGGATTGGGGAATCGATCGATTTAAACTACTTAATTGTTTGATTGACCGATTTTACTTCTATTGCCAAATTTGTTGAAAAAACTTTGACTTCGATATTCAAAGTCGAAGTATTTCAATTTGATGGTCGAATTTGAAGTAATTTTTTGGACACTTCAATCATGGAATAGGTTACTACAACCTTGACTTTGATTCGTAGTAAAATCGTTCAAATATTTAAACCTTTAAAAAATGTCAACTTCAATACTTCGCAAAATTAAACCTGCTGAAGTCCTATGTTAGCCTATTGGGACCTTCTAGAACATTTTTAAATCGATCAATTGTATGTACGCTAAAATCATTTGAATCGATCGATTTATTGTTCGATAGAGCGATTTGACTTCGACCGCAAGATTTGTTGAAAAAAAGTATTTCAAATCGATGGTCGAATTTCAAAGTATTTTCCACTTTAAAATTCGACCCTTAGTAAATCAGCCCCATACTGTAGTGTTGACAAACAGTAAAGTTTATAAAGCTCAGTGATATTAATCAAGGCATGGGGTCCATGCACCCATAGCATAGAGACATGCTTGAGGCAGTTATCAAGGTGCATATACAGGTATGGGACCTGTTATCCAGAATGATCTGGACCCAGGGTTTTCCAGAAAACACATCTTTCCACTATTTGGATCTTCATATCTTAAATCTACTAGAAAATCATTTAAAAATAAATAAATCCAATAGTCTGGTTTTGCTTCCAATAAGGATTAATTATATCTTAGTTGGGATTAAGTAGAAGCTACGGTTTTATTACTACAGAGAATTTATTTGGATTGTTTGATTTAAATGGAATCTATGGGAGAAGGCCTTTGAGTAATTTGGAGGTTCCTGGATAACAGATCACATACCTGTATCATGTTGTTAAGGGGAAATATGTTTGGCGTTCCTTTAACTAAAGAATGTCAAAGCTATGAAAGGTAGGAAAGCAGTGCTGCATAATATGAACGCAAATTAGCATATCATTCTAAATAGCCACCTATTGAATTTACTGAGATTAGTCAGTATTGAATCTGGGGCAAACACAGATATGTACAGGGTTGGACTAGCTCACAGGGACACTGGGCAAATTCTTGGTGGGCTGGACAGGTTGTGGAGTGGAGGTGCTTGACCTTGAGGTCACGTTCTCCAGTGCCACCATATTCCAACTCTGTTTACATACAGTAGCTCTGAATCTTAGATTCTTACATAAAAAAAACCAGGGAGTTAGATAAAGAAATAAGTTCATTCAAACCTTTCCATTTGTTGCCTTGACTGTATGTAGGAATAGCTGCCAAGCATTTTGACGTTCAGCAGTTTCATTCAACACAGAAGAGCTGCAAGCCCCACTCCACTCGCTCATTGCAAGTGCAGTACAGTGTGCTCTGGAAACTGAAGGCAAGTCATTCTGATCTAGCGAAAAAAATCAAGACGGTGCAATTTGAAAGCTTTTATTCTAGATATAGTAGTTAAAAAAAGGCACTTCCTTCCCAGTAACCGAGGTGAAAAAATGATACAAAAGCCAATTCATCATGGCTTCAGGAGAGAATCCGAGTGACAATTTCTATGGAATCAATCAGCATCTGAAACCTTTCACACGGGCGGCAGAGAAAGGGGGTACTGCTTTTAAAATTGCCTTCAGCATTTATCGTGACAAGATTTGGGACGATTGCCAGTCAGCTTAAAAAAAGGGAGAAAAAAAAAAAACCTTAAAACATGTTACATAATGGATTTGATTTAAACAGTTTGAGATTTTTGTTTTTGTGCAATCCTGGCGCGCTTTGTGAGAAACAAAATGTAATTCTGCTTAAAGCAACAGGGGGTGAAATCTTTTTAATCTTCCAAAAACAATGACAAAAATATACCTAGTGGGTATAAATACTCAACTTTCTACCACAGCGTTACAAACGTAACTTTGCATTCACAGGCATGCCACCTGCCATGTATTTTATTTCACTCAACTTGGTGCAAATATTTAGCGTTTTGCAAAGCTTGCCAGTGGAATACGGATCCAGTCACCTGGCTGAACTGAATCCTTGAAATCATGTGACTTTAACATCATACAAACTTGGAGATTTGGATTTTTTTCCCAACAAGGTTGTTTAAGACCCTTAATGGCCCTCATCTGCATGTTTACATAATACTTATCTGAATATGTAAATTAGGGTTCAAATGCAGTCCAATTGACTGAATCATTCTTGTAAGAGACGGGATTCAGGCAAATCCCTGAATAGTGAATTTGGTGCATCCATAGTATTTCCATCTGTCTGTTTTGACCCAGACAACCAGAGGCTACCCAGGTACTGCCTGTCCATTCTTCCAAATAAAAAAAAAAAAACAGGCAGGATTTTTCAATTCTGATGTGGCCTATCCTCATTCGCCACATTTAGTGCCGCCCCTGTGATAGTACCGTCCTGCTTCCATTATGTTACTGCCCCACCTAGTGACAGCACTGCCTGCCCCTCTACAGACCTATTGACTGGAACACATAAGCTGGGACCACATAAGCTTCAGTACCCTAACTACTGTGTTCAGGGGCATACCAATACATATACTCGCCCCTAATTATACCCCATGTGACTTCAAAATAGCATGTCAAAATCATATTTCTCACCTATGCATTGACAGTTTTCAAGATAGCAATGAAACACAATAAAATGAACATTACTTATAGTCAATCATTACCCTTGACTCTATCCATAGCCAATGGGTATGACTAGAAATAAAATCATAAAGATTAAAGATTTTGGGGTGAAAATATGTGCATTGTTTCTTTACATTCTTCTGCTGGATTGTTCTTGGAGTTTTACACTGCATTTCATTAACCCCTACAATAAAGCATGATCTTCAGCTGCTTCAATTTCTAAGACTATTGTTTTCTCTTTTGTATGTCCAAGAACCAGGAGCTTTGAAAGCTTTTACTTCTGTATGTTGACCAACAAAACCCCCTTCACATTTTCATCTCCTGCTTCATGATCTGTCCTCTCTTGGTTGTTTTCTCCCTTGAGTTTATGATGCCTCAGTAGAAGTTTCTAGATAAGTTTAACACTTTTTGAAAATTATGTTTTATTAATATTTTTGTGGACTGTCAACTGCTTAAAATCTAGGTCACCTGGGCAGAAATATCAACACTGAATACATTTGTAGTTGCACCTTCAACAAAAAGGCTTTAGCAAATAAATAGTTAAACATGATTTTAAGGATTACATAAAAAACTCTGAACAAAGTATTTAAAGTATTTCCAAGCAAAATTTTAACTTGGACATTTCCCAAATGCCCTGGACCCTGTAAAGCTTGTGTCATGGCAGCTTTTCATATTATTTCTGGAAAGGTTAATATGCAACATTTTATTCAGAGATATTTGCATTAAACCACATACAGTACAAAAATAATCTTTGACCCCTTCTTCTGTTGTTCACTTTTCATGTATCTATCATTTCCCAGAACTATCTCATTTGCTTTAACTAGAAAACCGCCACAAGGCACATTTGAATCAAGCTTAAGGCTCAGATATGATGAAAGTACAATAAACTGGAGCAAATCAGCTGGGCTCATATACCACTGCCCCAGGCGCAAGTGCAAGAGCACGAAGGGACACAATATGGCTCCCTTTATAGCCCTTGTGCCTGGGGCAATGGTTTGTGCAGACTTTGCACTGAAACCCATTCTCAACTTTGCACCCAATAGTTACAGCACCATTAGTGAGTGCAATAAAAGAAACCCAGTTTAATGCCATAAACACCATTTAATTATCAACACATGGTTAATGTTGGGCATAGACTAATGTGCTGACTTTCGTTCCCGGTCATAGGGTAATGCTGTGAATTGGCGACAATATTGAAAGAATAGGCTTAGAGAGTTTAAACACTGTGTGCTCTTCAAGAGAAAGCTAGGCCAAATTGACAACATAAAGCAAATGTAAACACTGTGCTGAATCTAAGCAAACATTCCATATGGTAGGGTTTCATATACTGAACATTTTTCTACACTTATTTGCACCAGGAACTATTTACAGCAAGGCTACCCTAACCCTGTCACACTCCTTCACAATATTATGACCTCAACTGAGGATATAGCCTTGTCTCAGGAGACTTTTCGGCAACTGAAGCCTTCTATTTCAGGCTCCCTGGAACTTGAAATCTCATGCCTGTTACAGACTACAACTCCCTAGCCCCCGACCCTAAGCAATAAATTGCGTGGTTCAGCATTAGTGATGGGTGAATCTATCCCGTTTCGCTTCGCCGATAAATTAGCGAATGAGTCCCGGCACGTATTTACGCGCATCGCATAATTTTTGCCATTTTTTTTTTTACGCCAGTGAATTTTCACCAGGCGAATTTTCACTGGTGTTTCCCGAATGTTTTTGTTGGTGGCGAATCGCGGGAATTCGCCGGTGGCGAATCGTGGGAATTCGCCCATCACTATTCAGCATCTTTTACCTGGGCAGTTACTGGTTCTCTCTACCCTGAGCCAATAGGCATCACCTCCATTCCACAATGCAGGTCTTCACTAAGGGATACCTTAAAGTAGGGACAATATTAACTTTTTATCCTACCTACACTTACCTACCTAAAGCTGTTTCTGAAGCATGAACAAATAGTTACATAGTTATAGTTACATAGTTAAATTGGGTTGAAAAAAGACCATCAATTTCAGCCCCTCCAAATTAAAGCCAAGCATCCATACATACATTCCTCCATACTTTCATCTGGCAATGCATACCACAACCTCACTGTCCTCACTGTGAAGAACCACCTACGTTGCTTCAAATGATAGTCCTTCCTTCTAGTCTGAAGGGGTGGCCTCTGGTACAGAGATCCAGATTTATGGGTAAAAAGGTCCCCTGCAATTTGTCTATAATGTCCTCTAATGTACTTGTATAAATAGTATTCTAAATATATTGAGATTCATCGTAAAAATCTGTTTCAACATTCATTTCATAGAAGCGCACTCTGTCCTTCATTGTGTTGCTATCCTTCTGAAGATAATTAGGTCATATTGAGTATCTGTTATTAGCCATTAGATTCTAATCCTGAGCTTCATGAAATATTAAGAAGAGGTTTGAGGGATAGGGCCTTGATTTAAATGGATTGGGGAAGGTTTAGGAAATAAATATAACTCAGCATCTCAGACATTCATAATGATCTAATTGGCTGGTTTGTTCAAGCCATCATTAATGTACTTTAAGTGATTAAGCATCCAAAGACATGACTAAGCAGATTTATTTTTAGTCTGTACCTGGTGACCTTTGACAGGAAATAAATGGTGACTTGAGATAAAGGAGAAAACAATGAAATATATTAAATATCTTTCAGATAGTAAAATATATACTGCATGAGGTGGAAGAGTTCAAATGAAATTATAGACATAAAATTTTGCTTCATCTCAGAAGTGGCTGAAAAACTCCTTTATACATTCTCTATTATTGTTTTTGGTCAAATTCTTTCCATTTATGCTATGGTGCCAGCTTTAAAAGGAGCATTCATTTCAAAGCAAGTCATGGTAATCACAAGTGGACAATCAACCCAATGACTCAACTTTCTGATCTGTGGCCTGGTTGGAGGCTCTTCTTAAGGTGGCCATACACAGGGAGATCTGCTCCTTTGGAGATGTTGCCAAACGAGCGGATAAGTTCCCCCCCCCCCACGGCCCAACGATGGGATCACAATAAAGGGGAACAGGTGGTCGGATTGTGGGACCACATCAATGAACAGATGTGGCCACGATGCGATGGGACTTTTGCCAGATATCGATTGGGGAAGCCCATCGGAGGGCTTCATATATGGGCCAATAAGCTACCGACTCTGTCGGCAGCTTTTAACGGCCCATGTATGGCCACCTTTAGCCAAGAACCATGCTTGACATTGGGGCCCACCCTGCTTGCATAGGCTTTTCTACTCCTTTTATCCTTAGACCCATTCAAATATTCAGTCTTTGCTTTGATGAACAGAAAAATGTACTCAACTGATTTCCAAAAGGTTAATACCATTACTAAGGCTTTTATAACCATCCTCCAAGCAATATAAGGCTGCTAGTAAATTTTGGAAAGGCTTTTTTATCAGTTTTGCCTAGGTCTGTCTCTACAAAAAAGATAAAGGGGGTTATAAAAGAAATGCATTAATATGACAGAATGCCCGACATTTAACTTGCTTAACAAGCTATATTTTAAATGTATCGGTTTGTACAGGGCGATCATCTTTAGATAAATCAGAGGCTTTAAACTTTAGACTAAACCAATGGCAGTTGTGTTTTACAAAAGCTTACAGAGCAGAGAGTTTGACTTTCAGAGATTTTATTGCAAACCACAACTTAGTTAACTTAACTTTATATTACGGTGATAATAGATACACAGTTTGGTCAGTGTTGTCCTTTCTAACACAAAAACATTGTCAGAAACCACTGTGAGATCTAAGTGAATCAAAATGTGCGACACATAGGGCATTATTATCAAACTCAGAATGCCGAAAAAAGTAATTTTTTTTATAAAATAGGACTTTTTTTTAAAAAATCACAATTTTTTTGGAATTTATTAAACCCCGATGATGAAATAATCTGAATATTAAAATCCAACTTCTCAAACCTGCTGAGGTTGCATACAAATCAATGGGAGAAGTGCTGGGTTTCGTGCAATTCCCCTATGTTTTCTGAGCTTTTGGGTGAAAAATTAAAAAAAAACCTTCAGTTAAGAGTTTTTTCCGCAAAGCAAATTTTTGGGAAAAGGTTATAATAAATACGTCTTAAAGACCCAAGTGAATATACTCAGAGCTTGTAGCAGCAAATGCGGGGATAAATTTGGAGGTTGATACATAACCCCATAGTGTACATATAAGGCTTTAGTTTGCCTTTAAAATGAAAATCACATGCCAAGATTTCAACAAGGCAAGATTCCAGATTCTTGCTAATAATGACCATTTGTCAGCTCTATTTTTGTTAAAGATACCTTTGTATCGGAGCTGCATTCAACGGCACAAAAGTAGCAATTAATCAGCATGTGAGAGGGGCAGCTTGTTGATGTACGCTACCTTCAATAATTTATTATTTTGACTTACAATTTACACATGAGCAGACTTGTCTTAACTGCAGTAAAAACAGTAAGTCAGTGAGGAGCATACACAACTGGCCAGTGACACTAATTATGCTGCCTCAAAAATTAATTAAAACAACATTAAATGAGATAGCCTTTAAATGTGGTGCAGAAGTTAACTCACCATTATTTTGATGACGGCAATGGGCGCCAGTATACAAAAATGGACACCTGCATCCAAAAATGGACTCCTGCGTCCAAAACGAGACGCATTACCGATGTATATTACATTCCCCTGTATATCATTATTTAATACAGATTTCCCAGATTGATGTGATTATGGAAATAAGCCTGTGCTATGTTTGCCCTTGTTGTTACATATATCAAGCACTAAATATCTTTCAGAACTTGAGGAAGGCAAAATAAAGTAATGTTTCTGTGAACATCCACTCAATAAAAAAAGGATTACATTCATTTTCATTCTGACTGTATTGAATTGGTAACTGCTTCATTGCTGGATCCCTTTTTTTTTATAAACCTAGGACTCAAAAGAGGGGATTTTAAGTCCAACACTACTGTAATATTTTCTTTGCAGTTTAAATCATAGTGATGGCATTGCTATACTGGGTTTTATTTAATGCAACTTATATCAAAGACTATACCATATGCTGAACTCACTTTCAAATCAAGCCTATTTTGTCTACAGCATCTTGCTCCTTAAAGTTTTCACACTCTGATCTTCAGTTTATAAATATAATTTAAAAGAACCAGGAATTATATACATTCCACTCATTAGGCTATAATTATCTGTGTAGTGTGTAAGTGCCCTTAGCTAAAGACTCTATAGTGCATAGCACTAAGACAATACTTTTTTGTAACTCTACATTAAAGGGAAACCTTATCCTTAAAATACTACAGAATAAGCAATGGTATAGGTATTGTAAGTCAACAGTTTAGAAGGTAACATATATCCCATTTACTCTAGAAGATTATTGGAGTCCAGTCCTTAGGAGGGATGTAAATGAGCTGGAGAGAGTGCAGAGACTAAGTGCAACTAAACTGGTTAGAGGGATGAGGGAAGACTTAAATTATGAGACTGGGAGACTGTCCAGGTTGGGGTTGTTTTCTCTGGAAAAAAAGGCACTTGCGAGGGGACATGATTACACTTTACAAATACATTAGAGGACATTATAGACAAATAGCAGGGGACCTTTTTACCCATCTTTTTCTACAATAGTCTGACATTTTTTTTTATTGGCGATAATAAAAAAGCCATATTTTTTTAGTAAATTTATTGATTAATACAGTGAAAATGTGCATGGGAGTTTGGTCAAAAGTGGTTTTAAAAACATAGTAAGAGATTTTTGTATTTCAGTAAATAACCTCCTAGATGACTCTCTTGTATAGAACCATGTAAAAAGTGTGCTCAGGTACTTCCATTCAATCAATCTCGTAACAGCTACAGCCTTGATGTATCCTGGATTTGGTGGGGCAACCATTAAATAAATAAGGTACATATTTCCTTTAAAGCACAATCATGGTGACTTTATAGAGGACACAATTCACACAATAAACTTACAGATGCAGTATATTAATAATTATTTCCTTTGAAAGTCTCAGTGAAATTTCCATTGACAGCTGTGCTGGGATGAGTGATCTCCAAAGACTTTCTCCTAAACTTTTCCATTGGGCCTCTTCCTAAACATAACTATATAATCCACTCATGATAGTGAACAAAATGGTCCAATGCTCTAATAAACTGCATCGATTTTTATTAGGGTGATAAAATCTTAACTGTCTCACACTCATTACGGGCCCTTCAGGAATCTAGAATTCTGTGTTTATTTGGCAATGAAATGAGAGTTTAAGAATTTTTAGCATAGCCCTAGAAGAGTAAGCCAGGATCAAATTAATTACTGTATCATTAACAATTCTACAATGCTCTATTAAAGATAAGTGTCACTGTTTGGACCTCTTGTCTCTCAACATTGTGAGAAAACTTGTTTGTTGTTTCTTGTACCAGATAACACATTTGTAAATAACTCTGAAGTCCCTTTGTTTAACCTCAGCATTATTCATCTCCACGGTGAACAAAAAAATTTAAGTATTATGGCAATGCTTCTGTTATTATTAGGAAATTAAGAGTGTTCCTCATTGTTACATATCTGCAATCTCTTTCAGTGTCACTCCTGCCCCTGCAAACAATGAAAGCATCACAACAGACGTAAAATGGGATTCAGTGACGGTAGGAGGCCACAATGAGAAGTGCATTCCACTTATTCAGAATTACATTTGTCCTCTATGTAAGCTCATTGCTGTGAATGTTAAGTGCTCTAATAACAAGGTTTGGATGTCGATTCCATTCTTCTCATAAAGCACCACTGATAAAACCAAGGCTTGACATGAGAGACGAGGTAATGTATCTACAGTACATAAAGAGATGTGTTCATCATTAGGATTCACCAATCTTAACAGAAACTTTGCAGTCTTTTTTTCATATGGCAAAATGGCTTCCAAAGTCAGGAGGTTTTATAAAGATTATAAAAAGAACTGGATATTAGTTATTACTGATTTTAATAGACATGGTACTTGCCCCATTGTAGTATTATATCAACATCTGCTACGTGTATCAGGTTACTGCCTTAGGCAGATGCTCTGAGCCTCCTAGAGGGTCAAAAATTAACCCGTGCAGCTGTATTGTTCAGCAAAGGCTGCTGCAAGGTTCTTACTTACTGTATAAGTCCATTCCATAGAAAATAGAGATGAATATAAAATTGTTCTTAATGAATACAGGCCTCCTTTACCTCTTGGGCCTGCTGGTTGCTAGCACTTTACACTAGAAGAGAACACAAAACTGAGCACCACGTGCATCTATGCTGGGTGGCCTGAAGTCCTGAAATTACTGCCTGTTGTAAGACTGGTACTAATTACTCAGTTTTCTATTCAACAATGAGATATACCGAATCCCCGATGTAAAACGCACTGGTTGCCACCCAAAAAAAATTGTGCTAGGAAATGTACAAGTATTAGCTAGCATAAAAAGACTGAACACAACAGACATACTGTACAATTTGTTTCCATCCTGACTTGTGGTTGCAAAGTGCTTGTATTCACCTATAGAAAAACTGTTTATAATAAAAAAAAGAAAAATAATGTGTCAGTTTTCTCAACAACCTATGTAAACAGTACAATTTTAAGGAAGACTAGCACTCCCCCCACCACAAGTTTTAACTGATTTTGAAGTGTCATTCCCTGATCCCATAGTCCTGCATCTGGTACTTTGATCTGCTGATATGTACCAATTACACAGTCTATGTGGCTGTATTCCAGTGCAATACTTTCTCACAGCTCATTGTGCTAAAAATATATTTATTAAAAGCTTGGAACCTATTTTCTGAATTTATCTGCTTCTTTTTTTTATTGGCAGACATTTCTAAGGTAGGCCGGATATTATGGCTAAGTTATCACAGAGTTCATTAAAGGTTTGTGCATGAGACTCACATCCTACTGATTTTTCTGTAATGTCTGTGTCTCCATTTGATGGTCTGTAGAGCCTGTGAAGGTGGCACTGGTGCCTGCTGGTTCTTTATATAAAAACAAAACATATAGCAAATGAATGTTTGTGGATGAATAATTAGAATGTGTCCAAAGGCATATATGGAGGAAAAGCTAATTAAAAGGAAACATATAAAAATAAACTTGATATAATATGTATATTAACAATTTACATAAGGGTTTAACAAGTATCAAAGCAATTTGAAAAGAAGACTAGAGATCACTGGGATTGATTTACTAGCATGGGTGCTAAACATAGCAACCCTTGAGATCTTTGCATTAGTTTTCTAATTTAGAGCAGTCTAATTAAATCTAATTAAAACCAATTGATAATTGGTTGCTAAGAATCTGCAAACTAGCCCAATTTACTCATTTGGTGGGGTTTTGGGGCCATTTGCTAAGGCTGAACTTTAAAATGGAGTAAAGGCTTTTTTTACCTGAATAAAGCATATAATGATTTACCACCTACACAAGTTAATTAGTCTAACTCTCATTGCATGACAATTAGTTCTGGAGATCCTGGATGTAAGTTCGAGAATCACTCTCCTTTATTGTTGCTCATGACTACAGAAAGCAGTACTGTACTCTCAAGAGGAGTGCAGGAGTCTGTGCTCAACATTGGCCAGGGCACAATACAAGGTGTGAAAATTATTATAAATAACCCCGTTAGTCAATTTGAGTGAGGCGTTGTGTGTAACTATTGGTAGAAAAGAAGTCAACAGCCTATGTCTGCCAGTGCACATCCACCTATTTGTGTTTATATTTATCTATTTTTTTAACCTGCAGTGTTAGACCCCTTTATTTTGGTGCAAGATATAAAACAAGGTGTTGAACTATCAGGTTTTAAATAAAATGACTAACTGTTTGTACAATCCATGATTACTGCATGTTCTTCAGTGAGTTAGAAGTGCTATTTTTGTGCACATTATTGATTTCAGAGGCAAAATATTCAAGACTAGATATGCACCACTTCAACATAATATTAAAATTGCCTTTTTTTCTAGGGCTGGATTTTAGCTGTAATGTATGGTAGAAATTCAACAAGATCCATATAGTGAGGAACTACACATTATAACATTGCACAAATGCAGGATTGTCCATCCATCTATGTGCTCTGAAATAAGATTGTGTGTATTTTACTCCAAATACACCTTTACGTTGCCCTAGGGCTGGGCAAAGGTAACCACTAATGCTTCCAGAGGTATTGAGGAAAGCACATAAGAATTCTTACACTAAATAGCCAGCAGAGGACCCTCCTTATACAGTGCTTTGGGTACTCTAAGGAGAACCTGAATCATAATTTGTACACAAACAATCTAAGTCACCAGGGGACATGAATAGTATGTCAAAACAGTTACCCTATCCCTCGCAGTCATTAAAATATAACTCTTTACTCATGGTAACCAACCTACTGAGTATACAAACCTCATTTAATGCTTCCTCTTCTTTAATGGCTACTTGGTGGTTAATGAATAACAACGCACTGTATGCAAGTGTTGGCCAAATATATTCTCAGCTGGTATTACCTAAGCCCATCCTACTGTCAGCTTGGACATTTCCTTAACTGTGTTGGAAACCATTGTTTTATTTGCAGCACAAAGATAGACATTTGTACAAGAAAATACCATTTCTTTTAATAATAGCCCTGTCTGTCCATATAAAAACAAGCATTTGCTTCTCAGCTGAAATGGAAGGTGGTTTGAGACAGACCTGAGATCATTCTATCTAATCAGCAGGTACCACACAGAAGCTAGTTGAAACATGATGAACTACCAATGTCTAGCCAACTGCTTACACATGCAATGAAATCTCCCTCCAAGGACTTCAAGTGTGTACACACCAAGCCCAGGCAGTGGATAGCTGATAAAAATGACAGCCTGGAATGATAATGTGAGCTTTTGAAAGCTGAGTAGAATCCAGATGATTAATAGAGGCATGTTGCTTATTTGCTTTGGAACCAAAATTTAAAGGAACACTTTGTCTCAGAAGGTCAATGACTGAAATTCTCAATGGAATATAATTATCCAGACAATCTTCTGTTCCATCCCTATTGCAAGATACATTAAAGGGCACGAGAAGATACTAGTAATTACTTCATCGTGCATAAAATGCATTACTCTGCAATAGCATATGAAATGGGCACTTAGCATGTTGACAATGCTAACCCCTTAACCATTTAGAGCAGTGATCCCCAACCAGTAGCTCGCAAGCAACATGTTGCTCTCCAACCCCCTGGATGTTGCTCTCATTGTCCCCATAGCAGGTGCTTATTTTTGAATTCCAGGCTTGGAAGCAAGTTTTAATTGCATAAAAACTAAGTATAGTACCAAGCAGAGCCTCCTGTAGGCTGCCAGTCCCAAAGGGGCTACCAAATAGCCAATCACAGCCTTTATTTGGCAACCCCAGGGACTTTTTCATGCTTGTGTTGCTCCCCAACTCTCTTTACATTTGAATGTGGCTCACAGGTAAAAAAAAGTTTGGGGACCCCTGATTTAGGCTGGGGACAGACAGGGAGATTCGGGGAGATTCTGTCGTCTGGCGTTTAATAGCAGGCGACAATCTCCCCGAACCTCCTTTTACCTGTCCGTCGCTAGTAAGCGCCAAAGCGCCAGCGCGAGGAAACTTCGGGCGATTCCGGAAATCGCTGCGCCGGGTGTGCACAGCGCTGGCACTTTGTCATTTAAACTAGCGACGGACAGGGAGAAGGACGTTCAGGGAGATTGTCGCCTGCTATTAAACGCCAGGCGACAGAATCTCCCCGGATCTCCCTGTCTGTCCCCAGTCTTAGAGTCTACCCATTAGACTCTGACTCTCACAATGATGTTATTGGATTGCAAATATAGTCTCTCACTTGTAGAGTGGGCTTTTACAATATCTTCAGCTACTTCTACTAAGGCCTCATACCTCAGGGTCTCCAGCACATTCTTAGTTGTGGGGTCCAAAAAAAAAAAAAAAACCCAAAAAGTCTAAGGTACCTGACACTCCTAGACAACAAAAGAACTGTCAGGAAACCTCAAACCTGCAAAGGAGTAAGCTCCCCCTTCTTCTGAAAATGGAGAGTAAGTTCCTAAATTACAGGCTAAACCTTTATCCTCCCACATCTACAAAAAGGTCATTTTTTATGACAGTGTTGTTAGTAGAGGATTAAAAGGATTAGATCTCATCAGTGGAATTGGAATACGGCTTCTAAGGGGTAGGACTTGGAGAGCAGCAAAAAAAGGAAAACCAAACCTGGCTAGGGTGATAAGGACTGAAAGGAGACAAAAAGCCCTTTACAAGCAATTACGTGCAAAGTGAAGACTTCTGAAAGGTATTTACTTGTCTCATGCCATACACATAGCACTGCCTAGATATCATAAATGAGAGTTTGAATTCTCCCATAATGCATCATGGGCAGAGACATGTAAACCACTGAATGTCCCTTTGGCCAACTATGCATCCAGAACAGCTGGTTTATAGCACAGATACAGCTTAATGGTTAAGAGCCATATATCCAAACGTGCAGAAAGCCTGTTTCGATCTTGTTAAATCTCATCAGTTCAAGATATTGGAACATGGTTTCTGAGGGGTAGGACTTGGAGAGCAGCAAAAAAGTAATAGAGGATTAGTCAGAGGATGTGTGGATTAAAAGTAATTCACCTCTCCAGCTATCACTCACCTCCTGAAAATAATTCACATACATCTTTTTTTTTTACTTTCTTTCTGATAGCTTCCATGTAAAATGTAAAAACCCTTTTCATTCAGGTTTGAAGGGGGCAGCTACATGAATTGCACATAATTGTTAAAGTTTTAGGTACATTCCTATATTATCACTGCATTTTTCTTTTGTTCAAAGGGAGCATAAGACATCACTTTGTAAATCAAAATAGCTAAAGGACTATGTCTTGTTTTGGAAGAAGATGTTAATAGGGACATGGTTGTTTGAATATGAAATGAGTTGGAAATAAGAAGAAGAGGAAGAAGAAGAAATAATAAAGAATGTAGGAGATTGGTTTCAAAACATCAAGCTCTTTTTTGCTAAAATCCATACTACTATGTGGGCTGCTGTGTACTTCTGTTACAGGGATGTCGCCTCCTACCTGATGTTCATTTCTAAGAGTGGTGCAGCAAAGCTGTGATCTTACGCCTTTATTTTTCAACTTTCTTTACAACAAATATCACCCCCATCTTTCTAAGGGTCCTGATGCTTTTGAAATGCTTACAGAAAAAAAATACAAAAAATCCCTTTCTCAGTGTTTGCCAAAATAATAAATGGATGTGCTGAAATGAAAGCAGGATCATGCAGAGATAACTAGAAAATAGCTTATTAGGAAAGATAAACAATCTGCAGAATGATATAATACTACAGCTTTAAAGAGGGATGGTGCAGAATTACAAATGCAAGTTTTGAGTTATTTCCATTCATGTAGCTAAAGTTTAAAAGGCTCTGGAACATGTCGTGTCAACTAGAGTAACCCTTTAGCAGAATATTCTTCAGAATTGATTGCATAAATCAAAAATGTAAGGATTAGCAAGAGGGCACTCTTCCCTGCTCATCAAATTATTAATGGAATTAGTGTTTAGATTTAAACTGAAGGATTTGATGCACATCAGGCATGGTTGTGATAGCTGGAAGGGCACACCAAAGCCATTGGGCCTGGGCTACCATCCAAATATTTATCTAATGTTTCCCTTATTTCTATAAAATAGTTTCTTATGCAGATTGCAGTATTTATCTTTCATACATTGATGTTTTTTTCCAGATTGGCTAGCCAATATACCTTCACCAACCATTGCACTATGATATGAACCCCTAACAAAAAAACAGAGGGGAAATGACATAGAAGCCAGTCATGGTTTGATGCTGCTTGGGCCATGGCTGATTGAATAGGGCTGTAAATTTAATTCCCAGTCTCTTAACCCATCAGACTTTAGTAAGTATTGTTATATTCAGTTTTATGTATCTGCTTGTATTTCTATTAACTCCCTGCTCCAAAAGTTCCTAGACATACGTGATGACTCACACATCTCTCATCTCCATATGTATGCTAACATAGAAATATCACATGAAACTGAAAATTGTAGTTGTGCCCATAGCATGAAAAATTCAATTTCTAGAAGTGAATTTCAGTATGCAAGGGGATACACAGCAGCAACGGAATTCCAGGGACTACAGAGGATTATTGTACATACAAATGCTGTATGTTGTGTTTATTTCTACCATGTTTGCTCCTTCATAGATAAAAAAAACCTAAATATGTTGAGACCAGATTTCAAACGAATATTTTTATTCAGAATTTTAGTTATACAAATTATTAATGTCCATGAATGTGTACTTTATCAACACAAAGGACTGATTAAATTTATTAGACTGTTAAATGTATAAACAAGTGTTTTTTCATGACTTCAAAATATAAAAATCTCAGCAGGTTTTAGATGGCTACTTTTTATTTTTTGTAAAAAAAAAAGGTTTTGTGGGTGAGAAAACAATCATAAAAATTCAGTCACAGAAAAAGACACAATTGAGACACAATTGTCACAAATCTTGGCAAAATTTCTTATATATCGTCCTACTGATTGTGGTTAAATTAGAATGTCTTCTTCTACGTATAAGTACTATTGATATGCTAATTATATATTGAATTAAAGAGCCATGTTTTCTGAACTCCCTGAGAGATACGTAGGTAGGAAACTCAACACAATCACATAAATCTTACAAAAACTAACACAATATTATTATTATTTTGTATTTTGTACATTTATTTTGTATGATGTGGAAATGTAAAAAATCGCTGTAAGCAATTGTCTCGAGTACTTGCACACAACTGCAGGTTTCCAATTCATTAACTATATGTACCGACTAATAATTTCAATTCTTTTAATGTCACTGTATACATGTGTAATATCAATTAAAGGAAATGCATATAATTAACTAATAAATGGAAGGGTGCAAGAAAAGCTAATGAGTTTGTTTGTTAAAAAAATATCTCATCAGCAAAAGAACTATAGCATATTTTAAGTGGGCCAGTTGGTCATGTGATATTGTGAGAAGAGGATTAATCACTTTATGAATATGCAAATTCATGTTGTTAACCTTAGCCAGTCATCTGGAATGAACAGGGAACATAAGTAATATAAAACACGTGCATCTGGAATTTCTATTATTAAATGAAAGAGAGAAACACGTTTTTGTTTATTGTGCCACCCAGGTGTCAGAAAAAAAAAGATTTTACCTAGAAATGCATTTAATATTGGAAAAGGAATTAAAGGAGCATGCCTAACAACTGGCTTCTAGTGCAGGGCAGGGAGTAATAATTCAAGCAACGTTATTATAATAAGGATGAAAGTGGTACCATTCTGCAACAGAATTATCATATTTTTAAGAATCTGTAGCAGAATTTTGCCAGGGTGATTGAAAACATGTTTTTTGAACCAGGAAAATTGCCAAAAAAAATCCTAATTGCTTCTATAATAATTTAAGTAGTGTTTTGCTGACCTGGAAAACCTGGAAAAAATTGAGCTGGAAAATTGAAAAAACATCAGTGGCATTATTAGAATTTCACAATGTTGAAGTCTTCCCATGAACTTTGGCAACATTTTGGTGAGATTTCACCAACTGTGAGCCAAGCTTGATCTACAGCATCAGCACTTAAAGAAGAAAATCTTTAATCTCACTTGCAAAAGTCCAAAATCTAACCTACCTAGAAGAGTGGTGCAGAAAGACATTTTGAGAGAGGACTTCCTATTAATAGCCCTTGGATTGTAATGATATTTCAGTTGCCCACCTACTTTTTATAGGTAATTATTCCTTTGCTCATCTTACCCTGCTTGAACTATGATAACTTTCTGCTATTATAAAATACATATAATGTTGCTTGACTAGCAGGTTATACTGAGACGGCCACAACTTGTTCATACTGAAGATAGACTCTCTTGTCATGTGAACTGTAAAGCACCAGATGGAAACTTCAGCAATGTTTTACAGCATTTCTGAAATGCCTTTTAAATCAAATAACCCATCCTAACCCTGCATTATACTACATTAGGTAGACATACCTATACCAAGATTTATTAACGTACAGTATTTGCCTTAACTGCCAGTTTACAGAGTGCGATGGTGTTGTAAATGCAGAAGTCAGCTTGCACGTTCTGTTTTATGACACACTCGTGAGACCATTTGTCACATGTAACAATATTGTAAATGTCAAAAAATAGATGCAGGAAACATAGTGCATTCTGCTTAGCCAATGAAAGATAGCTTAGCAAAATGTTGAAATTAAATAAATAGATTTAAAAATTTGTTAAATTTGAGAAGTTATTGGTTACTAAGTTTATATTTACTTTGAGTAATCACTAAAAGTCCAGGGGACAAATTCACTAAGATCCGAAAATTGGCTAGCGTTAGCTTCGCTAGCGTTCGTCGCAAATTCACTAAAGTAAGAATTTATGCTCAGGTCGGCGAACGGTAGCATAGTTATGCTAGCGTTGCTTCGCTAGGCAGAGCGCAGTTATGCCAGCGAAGCCTAATTTGCATACGGATGGAACTTTAAGTTATAATAGAAGTATATGTTACAGCCACTACATTCCACTACACAAGCCCAGGAAACCTTTAATAAATAAAATAAAGTTGCCCTATTGCCTTGCATGTGCCCCCTGTATAGTTGTGTTGCCATATGTTAGGAAATGTAGGGGGGAAAATATTGATCTTTTTCAGACTATCACCCTCCTGTGATAAAATACGCCAGCGTTTTTTTGGGACTTTTACATTTTTTTTTCAACCTCCTATCTATTGTATTGAACTTCGTCTGGTCTGACCAGACGAAGTTACATAGTTACATAGTTACATAGTTAAATTGGGTTGAAAAAAGAAAGAGTC
>CM044432.1:4384129-4413244 GCA_024363595.1 Xenopus borealis | reverse complement strand
TACTGTCTCCATACTGTATTATCTCTATACTTTACTGTATTTATACTATACTGTCTCCATTGTATATTATCTACATGCTGCACCATCCCCATGCTGTATTATACATTATCTATACTTCACTGTATTTATTCTGTACTGTCCCCATACTGTATTATCTTTATACTATATTGTATTTATACTATACTCTCTCAATACTGTATTATCTTTATACTATATTGTATTTATACTATACTGTCTCAATACTGTATTATCTTTATACTATATTGTATTTATACTATACTATACTGTCCCCATACTGTATTATATCTATACTATATTGTATTTATACTATACTGTCTCAATACTGTATTATCTTTATACTATATTGTATTTATACTATACAGTACTGTCCCCATACTGTATTATCTCTATACTATATTGTATTTATACTATACTGTCTCCATACTGTATTATCCCTCTACGTAATAGTATTTATATTACACTGTCCCCATACTATATTATCTATATACTTTACTGTAGTTATACTGTACTGTCTCCTTACTGTATTATCCACATTCTGCACTGTCTCCATGCTGTATTATCTCTATACTTTATTGTATTTATACTATACTGTCTCCATACTGTATTATCTCTATACTTTACTGTATTATACTATACTGTCTCAATACTGTATTATCTTTATACTATATTGTATTTATACTATACTGTCTCCATACTGTATTATCTCTATACTTTATTGTATTTATATTATACTGTCTCCATACTGTATTATCTCTATACTTTATTGTATTTATACTGTACTGTCTCCATACTGTATTATCTCTATACTTTACTGTATTTATACTATACTGTCCCCATACTGTATTATCTCTATACTTTACTGTATTTATACTATACTGTCTCCATACTGTATTATCTCTATACTTTATTGTATTTATACCATACTGTCTCCATACTGTATTATCCACATTCTGCACTGTCTCCTTACTGTATTATCTCTATACTTTATTGTATTTATACTGTACTGTCTCCATACTGTATTATCCATATACTGTACTGTATTATCTCTTGACTTTATTGTATATATACTGCACTGTCCCCATATGTACATGGTAATATCTCTATACTTTCTCTATTTATACTGTGCTGTCTCCATACTGTATTGTCGCTATACTGTACTGTCTCTTCTGTGTTACATAGATAGATAGATATAAAATGTTTATTAAAAAAAAAAAGAGATGTTTTCAATTTCTATAGCCCATAATATCAGCAGAAATGGGAATACATAATTTTTCCTACTAACACAATACAATTGTCAGAGACAGGCAGAAAATTTTTTTTTTCTTTCCGTTTATGAAAATGTGCCTTTATTGAGGCCCAGGAGGCGGGCAAGGCTGCGTGTCAGAGTGAAAATTGTCTCTGCACCAGGGCTGGGGTGATTTTAATATATTTAGCCACCAGGGAAAGCCTCCTGTCTATCAGCACAGCTAGTTTGGTAAAGATCACAGCTGGCGAGAAATGTCTCAAGGAGCAAAGGTGTCTATCAATATTCTCCTGCATGTATTCACCATTTAGAGTTCAGAACACTCCATCCATTATGAAATAAGCTTTTGCTTGGAAAAAATCCTCAACAGCATATATCTGTACATCGAGGCCCTATGAAACACATACAGTACCCCATCTACTATTATACCAGGTGTCAAGGCTATTTCTGTATTGTTTGAAAACCTGCCAAAACAAGGGGCCCATACTCCCATCCCATTCCATTGTTTGAGGTGTCACCTGACCATTTTATGCCATTTTCAAACGTGTGGCCCCAAATATTAGGTGCAAAATTGTGTGCTGACACGAGGCAGGAGCAATTCCAGAAAACCCCATTCTAAATAAAAGGTTTCATACCATTCAGAAAGGGGGCCCAATCTTCCTCCAGTGCTATGGGCCACATTCTCTTGACCTCCAGCCCTGTGCTGATATTTAACATTTTTAATGATGATACAGCAAAGGCCAACCTAAATGTACGTAATTGCAAATGTGCAGTAGCATATCTCTAACTGCAATGGATACTGGCGCAGTATAAACTGAATTGATGCAGGCTGTAATTTATCAATTTACAAGTAGACGCACGTGCATCTATACAGTATATACAGTGGGTCGTCTATTTTGCAATTAGTGCCCGTCTCTCTTATTTGCCTCCCCTTTCTGTATATTTGTGTTAATACCTAGGAGTGGGAACAGTCATATTATCTGGGTCCTTAAATTTGACCCCAGGCACATGTGCAATACCTGGCATAAAAGGGCACCACTTATTGTTTATTTTAAAAGAATTTTAATCCAGGATTTGGTTGAACTCTATATCTAACGTGGATTGGTAATCCATCAGTAGGTGCAAATGAACACAGCTCTGCCAAATACAGGTAGAGCTGTATTCATAGAGTAAATAAAGGCACATTCACCCCAAAACACATGACTGCTATATGTAGGAAAGGGTGCAAAGTGCAAGAATAATGTCTGACTCTGCCTTTTTTTGGAATTTGCACCTGCCTTGCGCATACAGTAGCAAAAGTCCCTTTATTTTAATGAGTCAGTGCAGAGGAGAATTAGGTAGAACATTTCCTAAATACTCCTGTACTTCATACAGCTGTATTCCATTGTACACTGTTTGGTTTTTAAGGTTAATTTAACAGAAGAAAGAGGATATTTTCCCTTTAACTTGGCATCATCTGGAGAGTTTTAAAATGCATGCGGCAGGTATTTGTTTCTGGGTATAAACTGTGATAATTTCTCAGTCCGTCTGCCCATTAACACTTGAGTCAACCCAACACATTCAGCGTGTGCCATTTATTCCTGATTAACGAAGCTCCTTGGCAGCAAATGGGTGTTTCATCCGGAGCAGCAAGAAGATTGTTTATAGGAAAGGGCTGGAGGCTTCTCATTTCTTTACAGCACATTAAAATAAAGTCAGTCTTTTTAGCCATTCTTAACCTTGTTTAGCATAGAGGCTGGATCTGAAATTCATCAGCTCATTCGCTCAGATGAGAGATGTCATTAAGAAATGCTGCACTGGATAATTCTCTACACCGTGAATCTACAGTAAATTTAATTATTAATCACACAATGTCATTTAAGAACTATTGTTTTCACGCCTTTCCAATCCTTGTTCCCTTAAACGTTTTGATATTGCTGCAGCACACTTGTTCCAGGTAATGTCTTAGCGTCTTCATTAAATGTGGGCCTTGTTTCCCGTGGTTATTACTATGCACCTCTCAAGGTCATTATCCACCTTGCAAGGTCAGATGCTTAACAGTCACATTGACAGGGTCTCTGCCACACATTCATTTTCTGAGTAGTTAGTTTTGTACATTTCAAGGTGTGAATGCGAGAGCCTTTGTAAGCGGACTCATCACCTTCATTTCACAAATTATACTAAACTGAACATGGTTATAATCCCTATTATTTATATCATTACTTTCTGCCTTTGACCTAATTATCTCTTGTGCTTCTGAACCTAGGTAAGTCAATATCTCTAATCACAATCACAAAAATAATAAAAAAGTGGCATCTTTGTATTTTGTATTAAATGTGGAAAACGCTAATTACAAATTACAATTTGGATATACTGTACAAATGCTGTAGAGGAAAATTTCATACATACACTATAACCAGTTTGTATCTGTTAACTATTGTGGTTGTTCTCCAGCTCTAAATGGCCACCAGTTGGTTGTAGTCCTACCCACTTAAAGATGGCTAAAAGGAAAAAAAAATCTTTGTGACAAACCACTACATTTACAATAGAAGCCCTATTTAAGTTTTTTCATGGTACCATATACAAATGGCATGATATGAAGTGTAACTTAAGTCATTGACATCTGTTTTTCTTTAAATTTAACCTTATACCCCAGAACCACAGATATGCAAGGCTGAAACCTCGACCATCCTTTAACAAGAGGATATGCTGCAAAATGTAATTTACATTTAGCATATATATTTATTTTTTGTGGATAAGAGGCTTCTATTTTGGAAAGTTCCATCATGGTAGGTGTTGAACATGTAACTATTATTATGTCACACTGCAGGTCTATTTAGCAAATAGTGATCTGAACATCTTATCATAATGATGGCTACTAAAAAATTGGCAACTGCTAGGTCATGGCCACTATAGATATTGTCTCAATTAAGGGAAGCCCGGTACAGCAAAACTGCTGACTGAGGGCTCATGACTGTGGTAGCAAAAGCTACCAGGCTGGGGTTTGTATTTAGGCTTAATGATGTAGTACTGGGGGTGGAGTTTAGTTAATTGAAATCAGTAGCAGTTAGAGAGGGCATCCATTTTGGATATTTTGGATAGAGCAAACAGTGCCCAAAATGCCCTCCCTTGGATCAACCCTTTGGGCTAGTTGTCACACTTGTGGCCATTGTTAGTGGGATACAATTTAAGTCAACATGATAAGATGAGTGTTCAAGGCTTATGATAAGACTAGAGTTTCAAGGATAATAGCCCATTGTCACAGCTGGGTGGCAGGTCCCTGGCAATGGGGATGGTTGGCAGTGCAGAGTTTACCAAGTCTCAAGTTTGTCAGTGGGACATGGTTGGTTGTTTTCCTCTCTAAGAGCGTAGGTTTCTGGGAGGTGTTATATGATACTGGTTGAAGTACAATTGTTACGCACCTATATTACTATGCTATTGTTATATCACTGTTGATATTTATTGTTATAACACTGTTAATATGTATCTGTTTTATGGATATGGTTATGGTTATTACTTATGTCTTGTAATAAAGTTGTGGCCAACAAAGATTCCAAAGCAAAGGAAGTGGTAAGAGATTTATTTCTAGGCAGAAATGAGGCAGTTGTTTGACTCTGCTCATGTCATGTATTTCATATATATTGAAAAACATATTCAAGATAAGTCTTGCCTAGAGTTCATTCATGAGTCTTACACAATCTGAGTTTTATTGCAAACTGCAGGTGAACCCCCTCTATGAAATTAGCCTAATCATTGTTTACCTTATCCAGTTATTGGTATGGCTAAGCTAGACATTCTGTTCTGACACAGGTGGTAAAATCAAGCCTCCGATATTAATGGCTGGGGGTGCAGAAGGTGCGTCAGTGAAACGTAAAAGCTCTACAATTACACAGGAAAATAGTTCAGTCTACAAAGTAACATTAAAGTTACAATAAGATTCTTGACTGATTCATACCAAAAGAAATATTTATAAATAGGTTCAATCAAATGGAATGATGTTTTTATGTATTGCATGTGTCTTGGTGAAAAAAAGCTATTTCAAAAGCATTGAGATGTGTCCTTCTCCTTTTTGAAGTTATAAACATGCAAGAAATGATATCAAATCTTGGCAAACTTCCCAAAAACTATTATTTTGATGCATTTCGTTTTTATTTATGAAAAGCAAGAAAATGTGATGTTTTAGGTTTGATTAAATTTGTTCAGGTCAATTTTAAAACCTACAATAAAACAAACCTCTGTGAGGTATTTGTAGTCAGAGGTCCTGTGGGGCCCCCTGTCGGAAAGGGGTGAGGCTTACATGGAATGCATGAGGTTTGGTTGGATTGTGAGAAGGAGTTTGGCATACAGTACATTGAAAATGTTAAGATTTAGCAAAATATATCACGCCCCATTTTTTTAGATTAAATCCTCTATGAAACTGAGTTTATAACTTGTTTGTGGCTGATTCAATTTTTCTTGGTCTGTCCAACAATGTTACAGCCCTGCTAAAAGAATTTAGTTTTACACATCAGCAAAGCTGATGGAGAACATAGTACAAACTTGTGGGAAAATTTTATTTTATCCCATAAAGTGAATGTCATCCAAATTTTGTCAAATCGTACAGAATCCACCTGAGATGAATGTTTTGCTGTTTACTTAGTTGGCTTTTATGTGCCATCGTAAATTACTATGAAACAAGAGACTGGAGGCTACAGCAATGTGATAAGATTGTATTCCCAATCTTCTGTAAATATATATTTTCTTTCATCCACCACACACAGAGGTGCTGTTTTTGCTTACCTAAATAAAAGAACATGTAAGTTCACTGATCCCTCTTTATTCAAGGGGAGACCAAAATACATAGCCTGTCATATGTAAAGGATATTATTATGAGTGTAGAATTTTGCTGACAAGAGTAGGGAATGAGCACATTTAAGAGGATAAACTTCTTTTAATATAGGAAAATCTGGAATTGTGTTTTGAGACTTTTTAAACTACAGTCTTCCACAAGAGGAGGACTCTCCATGGCCTAAACAGTTCTCAGTACCATAATATATGACAATTTCCAGTTGACAGAGACACTTGCAGACAACCTTTAATTATATACAATAGAATAATCATTAGCTGCACCACTTAAATATTCAAAAATCGTAATCCGCTCAAACCAGACAAACTCTAATTGATCAATAGCTCTTCATCCCAATCTCCATCAGTGTTGGAGAAGCTGTATACATAAAGAAGATATGCTTCATATATGATGCATATATCTATATAAGTAGAATGTCTGCTACTGTACATCCACCTCAATGACACATCAGTACCTCTGCATGTCAAGTCTATTTGATCAAAGTCATGGACAACATTCAATTTGAGATGCAATTCAATGCAGAATCACATTGTTAGGGAATAATCCAAAAACCAGAGATCACTTTAAGGATAAGGGATAATCCAAGTTATTATTTATTATTATTATTTATATAATAAACATACACGAGCTCCATGGGTTCTGATACACAAGTAGGTCAGAACTGAGAAACAAAAGATTGACCACATATTATATACCCTCTAGTGGGGAACTTCATGGGAAAGGTATGTGAAAGGAGTAAGGAAGGGAGTACAGGGAGTGATGAGGAGTACAAGTCAGTGTGATTAGCTAGTTATGTGAAAACAAAGGGAGTACCACTATGTGTGAGCTTCAAGGCTATTGCACCTTGTTACTGGGAACAAAAACATAACAGAATAGTGATAACCTTCTCAGCAGATGTTACACATACAGTAACCTTGAACAGTTTCTAGAAGGGCCTCATGGGCAGTTAGAAACTGTTCACTCCATTAAGGGGGGGCCAAGCACGGCCTGCAAGACTTTTCCTCTACAACTTGAAAACTGAAAACTATGGGAAATATCTGGAACTGAATATGGAGAAATCTTCAAATTTAATATTGTCCATGAGTTTTCATGTGATAAACTATGAGATAACTTTTTCTCACTGAATTGAATTTCTGACCCATTATTTGCAGTAACAGTACTACAATAAACGGATACTACGAGCAAATAGTGGTTAGAATGTCCAGTCTTTTGAGCAAATATTCTAAAACCTGCAACTGCTTTCATAGATGTACTTTGTTAGTCATAAATGAACATATTATTTGGAAAGGATATATATATATATATATATATTTCTATGTATTTATATATATATTATATTTAATATTTTATATGGATATAATATCAATAAAAAAATTATAAAAATTGAAAATACAAAAATAGGAGAAGCCCCAAAATATAACAAGCAACTTTCCAATATATATTAATAACAACATTTTACTTGTAAATGTAAGCGCTATTGTCTTGCTGCAGAAGATGACAATCCTCTTTAGTTTGGATCTAGTTTTAATGGAAAGGCACTATTTGCAATAATATTTCAGAAACCTGCCCAAATTGTTGGCACAAAGACCAATGTAAACTTTATAAATGTTGCTGTACATTGCTCACAGACTACTCCTCTGAGGATATAGAGCAGAAATTCTGGACTGGATATCAAAATGATGATAAGATGAGCTCTCATCTGGACATCTATAGGGGTCATTTTATGAGCACACCTGCAAGTACAGGTGCTCTTAAATAGGTGCAATGGAGAGCAACTTTTGACAATTGGGAAATCTGGTGCTACCACCACCACCTTGGATCTGGCAGAAGCTACAAGGTTCCCACAGTGGGTTCTGTCAATAGGCCAACCAAACTTGAATCAGATGCAAATGCTGCTTTTTATGGGCACTTCAGAAGTGAAGAACACCCACTCAACTTTGCACTTGCAATTTTCATACCTAACACCAGAATAATGTGAATAAATGCTGCATTGTGGGTAAAAATATGGCAACTGAGTCACCGAATCCAGGATTCGGTACGGTATTCGGCCATTTTCAGCAGGATTTGGATTCAGCCAAATCCTTGTGCCTGGCCGAACCAAATGCAAAAAATCATGTGACTTTTCATCACAAAACAAGGAAGTAAAAAATATTTTTGACGTAGACTTCGTGTGCAGCATGCCTTTACCCTCCCCCTCGCTAATTTGCATATGCAAAGTAGGGTCTAGATTCGGTTTGGTATTCAGCCGATCTTTCACAATGGATTCGGGGGTTCGGCCAAATCCACAATAGTGGATTCGGTGCATCCCTAATTAAAACCACTTAAGCATCGTTACCTCACTTTCCAGTTTACCGCATGCACTTTCAAAACTTTTAGCAAACGCTTCTAAAGTCTTTTAACTGGTTGACAGATCCTATAGCTGCTGAATATTTTACCATTACACGTTAGTAGTCAAATGTTAGGAAAATGTTTATCCTCTGCAGCTCTTTGAATCAATCTGGGTACGAATACAATAAACCAGACTGACAAGCTGATCCAGTGTATTACCTGCTAATTTGAGGCAAGAAAATTGTCCTAGAGAGAATTCCATCTCCGATAATTTACCCTGCTGCCACGGCAATGCTATTTTGCAGTTTGCTGTCACATTTGAAGTACACGGTTCATTATGATATGTACCTCAATCATTTTGTTTATTACAAGTTTCAACTTGCATATTTATCAATTGCTATTCTCTTAACATTGCTCTGTGCTTCTGCTATCAAACATGTCTCCTTTCATCATGTTTATTAGACAAGTTAACATATGCAGTGTCGCAAGCGAATGTAACTTCCAGAAGAAAAGTAAAATAAGCAATCTTTTTGTTAGGGCACTGTTTACAGATATTAAAAAAAATGATGGATGGGAAGGTGTTTATGAACATTCTAGAATGTTAGCTACAGAACATTCAACCAGAAATATTAAGTTCCTCCAACCAACAATTTTCCTTAAAATTTGCCTGCAATATTTGGAGGCAGCTTTAAATGCTGAATAATCTGGCCCATTATTGGTTTTTAAAACTGCACACCTGTACCTATGTCTAGAATAAGCTACAGTATATTATGCATCTGTCATTCATAGTTTCATTTTATTATGGTGTTTTGTTACAACAAAGTTTTTAAAAATGGACTTCATTCTCCAGTAGCTTCAAAGGGTAAGTCTGAGGGATATTTATGGTGAGATATGCAGAATATGTCAACTTTATCTCCTAAAAAAAGTGGATGTGCACATTCTGTTTCTATTTACCTACCTATCTGTCTGTCTTTATATCTATCTAGAGTGAAGGTTTGTCTTTCCCAGAATGTTCTATGAAAAACAGCATATGAGGAGAATAACAGGAGTTGTGTTTATCAGGCTTTAGAAACCAGTTCAGGTTCGGGAATTAATAAGTTCCGTTGGGCTCTTTGGTGAGGAAGTGAGATTTACCTCAAGCAGCTGAAAAGAGCTGAGGAAAACTTGTGAGTCCATGTTCATAATGTTCTTAGTTAGATAGCATTAAGAGTGGCTGAGGCTCTGTCAAGATCAGGTTATGGAATGAACCAGCCTGTTTTAGGAAGAAGGACATTCAGTTTTGTTAATTTACATATGTAGTTAGAATGAAAAATATTTATAAGATGTTGGAACCCCTGCTGTGAATAAAACACATGCATATACACATAAAACTACGTCAGGGGGCAGATATAGCAAGGGTTGAAGTAAAAATTTGAATTTTAAATTCAATTTAAAATTTTGAAATAAAAAATTTCCAGGTTCTTTTTTGCCAAATTTGAGTTTAATTACTGTTTTAGCTTATAGGGCAAATCCTGGGATCAAATTGGAGTTTTTTGCTGACTTCCTGAAATTCAATTTTTTTTTTCAGAGAAATAATTCAAATTTGATTCAAATTTGATTTGAGTTTGCGGGTCTATTTCATTCACCCGAGTTTTAAAAATTCTAATTAATTGATACATTTTGACTGTTCAAATTTTGGATGAATTTAGAGTTCATGGGAATTTAAAAACAAAAAAAAAAAACATGAACTCTAAATTGCATCCCCTAGATTTCACTGTCTCCTCCTATTGAATGAACTACAGTATCTGTCTCCTGAGATGGCAAGTCAGCAGCTAGTCTTAAATGTAAAGGAAGAGATATGCCGATCACTTAAAAATGGTAGCAGTAAAGTTGTTGTGAACAGATGGTTGGTGGGGCACCTCTTTATCTAGCGGACATGGAAGTTCAAAGAACTCTTAAATACATGCCACTTTTGCTGTGAAAGAACAAAGAGTTCTGCATGAATTGCTGTATGGCTGAAAGAAGAAGATTTAGTGATGAGCAATATCTTTCGTCAAGTTCCACAGAGAAAATTATGTCCATAGACACTAATGGGTGAAAAAATAGCATTTCAGCAAATTTTTGCAATTTTGAGCAAAACAGGTCAGATTCGCATAATCTTATGATATCAATGTAGCAATGTATGCTCCAAATAAGCAGGAAGCAAATCTGGATTTTTAATAAAGAGAATTATGATTGTTTTATTGTTTATAATTAACAAGATGTACTGTATAATGGGTATCCATGGAAAATGCCTCAATGAGTAGCCAGAGTTACTCCAAAGTAGTCTATCAGGCTATCAAGAACCACAAAAAGATGGATAGGTGTTTATTCAGACCAGGAATGGATCCACATTGCCTTACGCGTTTCGGGAGAAGACTCCCTTAATCATAGGCTCCATCTATCAGGCTATCAATGATAATGTTTTTGCAGACATCTGTTAATTTGTATTCCTAAGGGTAACTAGTGTAAACATAACCTGAATCTGTCTTTTGCATAATGTCTAGTTAAGTCAATATAAACAGAGCATATTTTCTCTTTAATGTTCTAAGAAATCTCCTGAAGCATAGCCTTGAGAGCGGGTACTTTCCTTGGCATTTGTTAATGACACAAGAAACGTTAAATGGCTTTTTGCAGCATCAGGCTTTAATAAATGCTGAGAAATTTGAGTTTAAAAAAAAAAAAAAAAATTAGAGTTTTGCCCCAAAAAGCCCAACCAAAGTTTAGTAAATAACCCCCTTAATATAATAATGGAGTAAATTATGAACAATGATAGAGGTATACATACATTATCAAATTATCAAATTTAAATTACATTTTAAAATAACTCAATGTTAATTATTTTTTAAATTATTACAATTTTTTGTTTTTTATTTTTAAGGAAAAATCATTGTAAAACCTTACCTTTACGCTTAAATTGAAAAACATACAAGTGCTAAAAATCTGAAAACATTTATCATAAGTGGTCATAACAGTATTAGAAATGTGAATTTGTGTCGTTATCAAAAAATTTTAAACCGGTTGCATCACCAAAAGGGTAAATTATCACCAACTTTGACTGGTAATAATATTTCGACATTGGTGACAGACTGGTGAGTGTGCAGTCAACAAAATTAAGTCAACTGTAAGAATACATTGTTATTTGGTGCATGATTAAATATGTGAGAGTTGGTCAGGGCTTTTCAAAAGCAATCATTTACATATGGGAAATATTTTGCCTGTTTTATTAAAACTAAACTTTACCATAAGATGAAAATTACTGTGCTTCATTACAGTAATGGCACACCTCTTTATCTGCATTGAGATACAGTACCAGGTATTTCTAAGCTATACATTTAAACATGTTTGCTTTGAAGCTGGATCTTGTGTTTTTATTGCAGCCAGTTGGCTGTGAGTTCTGCTGTGTTCGCTTATCTTTTATCTGCTGTCTAACAAAGACCAACTCAGCCTGTTGGGTTTAGTGAAACCTTAGATAAAACATATTTATGATCTGCCCCAAAAGTACAACAAAACAAATATACATGAAAAGTAAACATGAATTTTTAAAAATCGTTATTTTTGTGTAATCAGGTATTAGAGAGTAGAGTTCACTCTATGACTATACTGACTTATGCTAACTAAAGATTTTTATGTATGCATCAGATGATGTCTAATATTCTTAAATGTCATTTTGGTGGTATGCTAATTTTTACAGTACCAGTTCTGTATTCAGAAATCATGTCCTTTTATTCATGGTCTGTGCTGAGAAATACTGAAAGTGTGCTAGTTTCCCTAATATTAAGCATAATTTATCAGGGAGTGTGACGTCAGCTTTGCTCAGAAGTTGCACAGAGACAGTAGAGAGGAATACAAATAAGAGAATAAGAGCCAATAGAGAGAAATAACATACTGTAACTATACCATAGTGAGTATTTCACAGTACTAATCATAACTTGACCCTTTATTTGGGGAGGAGAATTAGGGTTATTAACTTGTCTCTTTCTTACATGATGTAAAGGACCAAGGAACTATTATTAAAATGATACTGTCATGGGAAAACTTGTTTTTTTTCACAATACGTCAGTTAATAGTACTGCTCCGACAAACTTCTGCACTGAAATCCATTTTGCAAAAGAGTTTTTGTATTTAATTTTGAAATCTGACATTGGGCTAGACATATTGTTAGTTTCTAAGGTACCCCCAATCAAGTGATATGTGCACTAATAAACTTCAGTCACTCTTTACTACTGCACTGCAAGTTGGAATGATATCACCCCCTCCCCCCACAAGCAGCCCTTCAGTAGAACAATCGGAAGGCAACCAGATAACATCTCCCTGGTAGATATAAGAACGGCACTCAATGACTTTTAAAGATTTTCATCCAGGTCATAGTTTATCTAATATAAGTAATTCTAAAACAACTGGACTTGCTGAGTAATCATTGAAGACATTTCACTACTCATCCGAGCAGCTTCTACAGTTCAACTCTTCTACTTAGCCAATCACAATGGTACATTGTAACTCTTCAAATAGGTGACATCTGAAATTTACAACTCAGGAAATCCAGTTGTTTTAGAATTACTTATATTAGATATAATGGCACTCAATAGAAAAAATCAATGTTCCACTGCAACATCTTCAGTTACATTGAGAAGGAGAAACAATACCCTGCGAATCAGTTCCATACTGAAGTGCTGACTCTTTCTGAAAGCCTATGCACCAAAATTACAATAAAAAAATACACTTGTTGGGTTAGAAACTACATTCTAAATGGTAGAGTGAATTATTTGTAGTGTAAACAGTGTTTTATGAATAAAAACTATGCCATAAAAATCATGACATAATCCCTTAAATGCTACACTTCTCTGTTTAATTTAATTCTGGGGGACATTTATAAAATTTGTGCAGTGCGTATTTATTCACACATGGTGATATTGCCTATGTTTTTTCCATGGCAGTGCCCATCTTTCTGTTTTTTTTTTTTTCAAATTCACATTGATAAAAAAATTTCACAAATGGCTCGCAAAATATATGGGTGTATGCATGAGTGCAACCATTGTGCGAGGCTGTTGTGAATGAAAATAGCATTGACAACAATTTAAATTCACAATTTCCAAAACTACTTTGCAAATATTTTTTTAGTTAAAAGATGAATGGTCACTAACATAAATCCAAACTGCTTCAAATTATTAAATAGGTTTGATGATTTTTATGTTCCAGTTTTTGGGATATAAGTGCTTGATGAGTGTGCTCCCTCAACCCAATTTTGCAACCCAACCATGCTGTCAGTCAGTGACCTGCAAATTGCTGACGCCTGCTGGAATCAGTCAATCAGAGAAGCTGGAATCTGTCAGTGACTCACAGCAAGTGGGTGTTGTGTTCTGTCAGGAAAAAAAAAGATTGAGGAATTCACAAGTAAATAATTAAAAATTTAAACACAAACAAATACAAATAAAAACTAAAGACCATTTATCAAACATACAAGTGTAGTAATTTAATCATTAGTAATTTAATCATTTATGTAAGAAATAGAAAAAAATTGCATGATTCCTTAATTTCAAAAGAATATCATCCCTCCATTATGTTTACTTTTCAGTGACCAATGTAATTTTGTTTTGACCAACTTGCTTCCTAATTCATTTCTTTATTTTCCTTGGGGTTCTTTGGTCTGTGCACATGGATGCATAGTGCACTGGGAATACATATGTCAACGCTTTAAATAGAGTGAAAGAAAAATCAATGATTCAGGTTATAAGTGTCACCGATCCATCTAAAAATGAGCCTTACTCCCCCTTCCATATGCTTTTAAGATATTAGCTGTTTAACCCCATGGTTTGCAGTTCACCTTTAAGGCGTAAACACATAGATTAATTTCATTACATTCCTCACTGCTGTGTCAAAAACTACAGTAGAAAATATTCTCAGTACCTACAGCAAAACAAACATGCAATGTGAAGAACACTATGGTAAATTTAGCTTTCTCCCAGCAACAACATAAAAACTGAAAGTTTTAGAGGTGTACAAGTTTAAATTATCGCCTTTCTGCACCTACAGTAGTCAGAAATGCTATTGGTAGTGATGATCTGTGAAAAACTTTGTTGCGTATACAGTATAAAATTTGACTCGACAAACTCAGAATAGAATTTAAATGCAAAATTATTAGTGATGTGCAAATTCACAAAACAGCAAAAAAAAGACAAATGCATTGAAGTCTTTGGGGACAATATTTTTCACCCATTGAAGTATATAGGTGTCTTTTTCACTGGTAAGCCTGGTTAAAAAATTACTGTAGCTCCATACTAATTAATAAATATAATTGAAAAAAAAAAATCCCAAACTCATTGGTAATGGAAAACATTAAGGTCTTCTTGCTTAATGCTCATCAGATTTGTGTCTGGAATATGACCTCAATATATTATTTTGATTTTATTGAGGCCTGGAAAAGAATTTCTTAATTGAAGTCTGAATAAGAACCGTTGAGCAGACTGGGTTAGTCACTTAAAACATGAATGACTTCACTAGTGTATTTTGCAGATCCAGATGTACTAGGTGTGTGAACTGTAGTGGGGACCATTGCCATTACTGTGTGATGATGAAAGAGAGAGTAGTAAATGAGTTTGCATGTGGCCATGTGGCCAAGTGACTATTTCCTATTAAGGCCCATAACTTAAGAGTTTAAGGCATATCAGGGGCAGTTGTTAACAAAATTATATGGCCATTAATTTAAATATGGCTTTCCAATGCATTACAGTCAACTGGTTTATACCTAGAAAGTCAAAATAAGCAATTAAAGTAACTGATTATTTATTGTAACTGGGGGATCTAGAATTATACTGTATGAAAGGTACATTTGGAATTTGGCCAACCTGTATGCATTTCTGGTGATTTCAATATATTTGCCTTCAGAGTAAACAACATGAATTATGAATTATGAGTAAAAGTCTTATTATAGAATGCCTTATACAGGTATGGACCTGTTATCCAGAATGTTTGGGACCTGTGGTTTTCAAGATAATGGATATTTCTGTTATTTGGATCTCCATACCTTAAGTCTACTATAAAATCCTGTAAAAATAAAATAAACCCAACAAGCTGGTTTTGCTTCCAAAAAGGATTATTATATCTTAGTTTGGATCAGGTACAAGCTACTGTATTATTATTACAGAGAAACAGGAAATTTTTTTTTTAATTTTGGATTATTTGGATAAAATGTAGACTATGGGAGACTTTCTGTCATTCTGAGCTTTCTGGATAATGGATTTCCAGATAAAAGTATAAAGGCTGCTCCATCTGTAAAACTTTCAAGCTACCAAAAGAATAAAAAAAAGTTCACACATGAAAAAAGCAAATTAACTGCACAATACATCTGTCCCCATATGGCACTTCAGTTTTTCCATCTTCCTCACTTAGAAATGAACTAGCATTAATGTTCAGTGTCCTTCAATGTAAAATGTTTCTTTGGAAAACATTTCCAGGTACTGTATTGACTTTATTATTTCCTGGTATGTAGGAATTTAGCATGCAAACAATTGCTCTACAATGTGACCCAATGTGGTGTTGAGTACCTGGTGACATGATGTGACATCTCCAAATGTCATGGAAATGAATATGAGTTTTCTGAAAATATTGCATACAATTTATTTGTCTCTCCCTAAAAAATGCAAAAACCATGCCTTGTGGCAACGGTAGATTCAAGTAAGGTTAAGGTTTCCATAAGACTATATGTTGGTAGATATCCAGGATTAACATTAAGTCCAGCTTTATCATCAAGGACTAATGATGATAAGATGAGCACATTTTTTGACAGATATGGATTTGTGGCATTCTGTACTTCACAATCTTCAAATTTATTTGTGAAACAAAAATCCACTCCAAAAAATGTCACCAAGACAAAAAACGCCTATTGACTTTAATGCATTTTGACAAAAAGTTGCCAAAAGAAAAATGCCCATTCATTTTTTCCTTGCATGTGCAAAAATTGTTTTGCACAAATTTTGCCTATTGACCAATGTGTTTCGTAAATTTTTCAGCAAATCAAAATGGAACAGATTTGCTCATCACTATCAAGGACTAAAACTTTTTGTTTAACTTTTTGTTAATCATTGCCTTCAGGTTACAACATGGCAGCTTCATTGGTTTACTCATTTATTTAACTGCTATGAGAGGTTTTGAAGGTAACGCATTGGTGTAGATTTACTAAAAGGCAAAGTGGCCGTCGCTAGTGAAAGTTTGCTAAAAATCCCCTCTGCATGGACATCGGTAATTTACAACCAGGTGTAGAGGACAATTTGCTAGAGAAAGAGACTGACGCTAGTTCAGTTTTGCACCCTATTACCAGGCGAATTTTAACTCAGCCAAGTGATCATTACTCAGCAAATTCACTAAAGTGTTACAGAATGTTACTGTACTTCTTTCGCCAGATTTTTCTTCACCACCTTAGAGCTGGCAAACTGATAAGATGAAGCAACATCCTCCTCAATCATATGTCAGTGACATCATATCCATCATAAAACGTCATCAACCTTTTTAAAAAGCTGGTGTTTTTTCATATTTTAAAGGGGGATGTATGGTCAAAAATATAACCCCCCTTTGCCTTTGTCGAACGAATATAGGCAGATTTTTATTTGAAACATTTGAATCATTTGAATCATTTGATTCGATCGAATTTTCAAAATTCAGTTGTCGACATGGTATTCAAAAACATTTGAAAATTCAAATTCAAATCTTTTTAAAAATTCGATCGAACTTTGAATCCTTCATGTGAATTTAGTAAATTTGCCCCTATGTGTCATAGATCATGTAAGTAAGAGCTGTTGGTCAGGGGCAGGAAGAAGCTGATCTTCTTTCACAAAGCTACACACCCCTTAGTGAGTTGGCAGCAGATGCTGTACAGAGAGGAGCGCTGCTATGGTAAACAAATGATAACATTTAAGCCTATTGCGTAGTGATGGGCGAATGTATCCCGTTTTGCTTCGCCGAAAAATTTGTGAATTTTTTGAGGCCAGCTAATTTTCGGCAGGTGAATTTTCGCTGGCGTTTTCGCGAATTAATTAATTTATTCACCGGCGGGGAATTGCGGGAATTCGCAGCGAATTCGCGCCTAGTGAATAAATTTGCCCATCACTACTATTGCACATTTAATTTAAAACACAATCCTTTTACACATTTATGTCAGGCAGGCATAAATATAAATTTTTAATGAAGCGACTTTAGATCCCCTTTAAAGCTGGATCCTTTTTAAAAGTTGTAGCTATTAAAAACATTTTTTTTTTACCATTTGAGGGGCATGCCAAATTTGTTTTAGGGTGGGTTCATGTTTAGGGCATTAGAGGTGAAGTTATAGGTGCAGAAATGTTAGTGAAAGTTTGCTATGTAATGCTTGCACTGATGAATTAACATTAGTTAAATGTTGAACTTTGCCAGCGTTTGGCTGCAGAAACTCAGCTTCTCATTTTTGTGAATTAGAGTAGTGGTAAAAGCATTTCAGCAAAGTGGGGTGAAGTGTGGTAGAGCTTTCTCAGGTAAAAGTTTGCCCTTTATTGAATATGCCTCTTCTTGAACAGCATGTCATATTTACATGCTCACTGTATCTAAGATTGGTGACATTTGTCAAAGAGATGTCCATGGTTCAGTTTCATTATTGTCTGTTTATAATCATTGGGGCTGAAGCTCAAATTTATTGAAAAAATACGTCACTGCAATGTGTCTTTTTCAGGCAACTGAACTCAAAGAATTTCACGTGAACATTGGGTGGTTTAATGGTTCTGTGGCTAGTATTGCTAATTCCAGTCTGGGCGTTTTCTGGAAGGATTTTTTACAATGGCTCTGCAGGTATTTCCCATACTGCAAAAAACATATGGGCAGGTTAATTGAACCTGATTAAATTGACCCTTATGTGAATGTGATAGAGACCTAAAATTATAAGCTCTACTGGGAAAGGGTCTGGTGTAAAATCTGTTAGCACTATATAGAAAATGTTTTTTTTTTAATTATGGACCTTTGTTTGAAAGTTGCTCCATATCTAGAACAACTCATAATATTTGAGACGTTCTTATTATTACACAGCAGCTTGACCTTTTTCATGCCTACAGTAGCTTACTATCTGAGCTGCAGCTTTATGGACAGCTATGGAAAATGCTGCAGTTTCCAGATCACTAAGTTACATAAAGACAATGTTTAGATTCTAGAGAATAGAAACCAGAAAACCCTAAATAGAATCATTGTGAGTAACCTTCAGGCCATCTTATTCTCTACTACAGCTCATTGCACCACAGCATCTCCTGATAACTCCTGACCTTTTGCCCTGACCACCGCAGTGTTCAGTAATTACTTTTAGAGAAGTTCTTGAGTTTCCCTATAATTCAAAGCTATTAAAAAAGTACAATTCACAATAATGTTCCTGAACAAATTGTCCCATGTTCCAAGGATTACATGATAACCAAATGGAAATCTATTTCATCCAAAGTATATGTGCTTGTCATGTTCCAAGGAAACAGGATAATAACATTAGTAGAATTCTACTACTGATTATTTTACTTAAGTACTGCAGCTTTACCATCAACATGATTGTCCTGATAACTTCTGTCTGACTATAAAAAAAATCACAGGTGTCCTCCTCTATCTCTGTGTCAAAAGCAACACTGGGATTAAATGGTGAATTAGTGACAGCTGTAATAGCACTGAGAGATCCCAGTGTACAGCAATAATATTTTGGAAATCGATTTCCATCACTATTCAAGAGTAATTCCATTGAGACTTAACCTATAGCTCTTGCTTCTGTATTGGCATATGATGAAACACCTACCACAATACAGTGTATGGTATTTAGCTACCAAAAAATAAAACCAAAAAAACTCAAAACTTATCTTACCACTGAATAAAGAACTTGACAAAACTTGTCATTTCTTCCTCTGCAATATAGTCAAGGTACACCCATTTCTTTCACAAACAACAGCCAAAACACTAATCCATTCCCTTATCTTATCCAGTTTACACTACTCCAATCTCCTCCTAACTGGTCACAGGGAACTCCTTCCCACTATGGGGTATATTTATCAAAGAGTGAAGTTAAGAGTGAAATTCAGCCACTAGAGGGAAATTCCGCCACTCTCCATTCATTTCTATGGGATTTTTAAAGGCTTATTTATCAAAGGGTGAACTTTCACTTCACCCATTGATAAATAGGCCTTTCAAAATCCCATAGAAATGAATGGAGAGTGGCGGAATTTCCCTCTAGTGGCGGAACTTCACTCTTTGATAAATTTACCCCTATGTCTCTAACCACATACCACTTAAGCTCTTTGTCCTATGATTCTATATATATTTTATATGGGATTTGTCATATTGCACTTTTATGCACTGTACAGCGCTGCTGCTCCTTAACAGCACTTTACAAAGAAAGTTATGCATGCAGACATGCATGCATACATTTAATAATGTAGAATAGCAAAACCAAATGGTTAAATGGTCGTTTACTACCACAATCAAGCTCTTAAGAGCCATGTAAATATTTAAAATACACCCCTTAGGTGAGGTCAGTAATACTTTTAGGTGATCTATTGGCTCTTGAGAATAACTCTAATGATATGTAGGCCTGTAGTTAGCCTCTCCTGTATCCATATAAATGCCACGTATCTATTTTCAGAGGGTGTCAGCATAGTGCTAAGCTTTTTCTGTTGGCAAAAAAATGTGTTAGAACTGTGCCTTGATGCTTCATTCATTGTTAATTTTCCTGCAAATGAGAACAGGCTCTGTTCCTGAGATGTGCTGGTGAACTTTAATTTTTAATTCCCCAAGACATTGTCTTTTCTCAACTTCATATTTGAAAGAAAATGCATTTGGTGACAGAGGGATTAGCATTGGTGATCAAGAAACACAAGATCGCCTGGCTATTAGAGATGCCCAACCTTCTGTCTGAGGGTCATTCATTTGTTTTCTGCTCGTGTTGATAGTGACAGAAAATCATTGCTGGGAGAAAGTATATAGTTGGGTTCCAGCATGATGTAAAATGGTGGTCTACAAACCATGACCCAAATGAACAGATCTGACATGACAATAACCAGTACAATTATTAGTACTTCATCTTTGCATCAAGGACACCCATGACTGACTATTGAAGCTGAAAGAGTCTTTCAGTAAGACTGAAGCTGCAGCACAAGGTCACTGCACAGCATAAAGGTATCCTTCTGTTTTGTCTCCACTCTAAAGAATTCTCATTTCTATTCATGGTCACAAACCCACCATGTGTTCTTTCTACAATGAAGAGTTAACATTCCTGTAACACTGACTGAAATGCAGTTTGCGCAAGAAGCTGGACAAGAATGTGCTTTGTAACCAAAAATGTTGAATCACAGTTGACTGTTTAACTTGATATTTTCCAAGTGAATACCTCTATGAAAGGGAAAATCTACCATATGTGTGCAGTATCTATCTACCAATTGTTTTCTTTATTTTTCCTCAATAGGGAATTGAGTATACTGGAATATATAACCATGTAGGATTTTTATAATAAAGCTTAAATTTCTTTATAGGTAATTGTAGCAACAGAACCAGAAAAATGAGGGAATATATTTACCGATGAGCAAATCTGTCCTGTTTCGAAAAATTTTCAGTTGAATCAAAACAGGATAGATCCACTCATCATTAAATATGTTTCTCCATATTTCTGGTTCTGTTGCTGCAAATATCTATAAAGAATACCTTTAAAGAAAAAAATGAAGGAAATAATTGACAATACGCTCAACACTACCTTGTGTATCCGAAATGGCTGGGAGATAGCTCCCAATATTAAAGATTACCATAACAAATAAGGAAGTGGTCACTGTAAAGAACATCAACCCACTCCCACTCATTTGCCTCCCTTATTGCTGCCTTTACATTGAACTTGCTTCCTTAAATGAGCCCTGGGGTCTTTAAAAAAATGTTTATAAAAGGACATTTTTGCACACATGGCCTTTAAGAAGCTCTAGGGTTTTCATGCCTGTATATATGTATTGCTGTTTTTGACCATTTTAATAAACCCAGCTTAGTTTACAGCTATAAAACTGAAAATTTTATCCACCTTATCTTCCACAAACATGTAAATCTGTAAAAAGTGGCCCCATATTAATTTACCAACTCTCAATAAGTCAATTTAAAAATTATTTATAATAGGCTATGAATAATTTAAAGGGGTGGTTCACCTTTAAGGTAACTTTTATTATGTTATACAACGGCCAATTCTGAGGAACTTTTCAATCGGTTTTCATTATTTATTATTTATAGTTTTATAGTTATTTGTCTTTTTCTTCTGGTCCTTTGCAGCTTTCAAATGGGCGTCGCTGTCCCCTTGTAAAAAAACAAATGCTCTGTAAGGCTACATATGTATTGTTATTGCTACTTTTTATTGCTGATCCTTCTATTCAGACTCTCTACTATTCATATTCTAGTCTCTTATTCAAATTAATATATGGTTGCTAGGGTAATTTGGGCCCTAGTTACCAGATTGCTTGAAATTCAAATTGAAGAGCTGCTGAATAAAAAGCTAAATAACTCAAAAACCAAGAATAATAAAAAATGAAAACCAATTGCAAATTGTCTCAGAATATCACTCTCTACATACATACTAAAAGTTATCTCAAAGGGGAACAACCCCTTTAAGGACACTGAATACATGAAAGGTGAAGAGCCATGTGTTCATTCTAGCTCAGTTATTGTTGGAAAAATATGGATTTCTGTAGCAGAAAACATATATAGCTAATTAGCTACCTGGCCAGGTGCTATGGGAGCTGCTGATGGCAAAAGGTGCCTTATAAACAACAGTGATTTATTACTTAAGGGTGCAAGACTCTGTGTATTGTCTTGAATTGTATAACAGAAAACTGAACCTGGTTAGGGTGAGAAGGACTGAAATGAGCCAAAAAGCCATTCAGAAGCAATTAAATGCAAGGAGAAGCCTTTTGGAATCAGAATGTATTTAATTGTCATATACATTGTATTGCCTAGATACCACAAATATGAGTTTTAATTCTCCCACAAGGCATCATGGGCAGAGACATGAAAATCACTACTTTATGTCTCTTTGGTCAACTATGCATCCAGAACTGCTGGTTTATAGCACAAATGCAGGTGCCATAGAAAGTCAGTATTTAGTGGGCTGGTGGGGGCTGTTTGGGCCTCTATGTGGACTGATTGGGCCTCTGTGTACCTGAAATGCCAGTGCCTATTTTGATTCTGAATCCAGTCCTGAGAAGGACTGAAAGGAGCCAAAAAGCAATTCACAAGCTATTACATGAAAAGATCGAAACAGGCTGTCTGCAAGTTTGGATATATGGCTCTGAACCATTAGGCTGTATCTGTGCTATAAACCAGTAGTTCTGGATGCATAGTTGGCGAAAGGGACATAAAGGAGTGATTTGTATGTCTCTTCCAATGATGCCTAATTGGAGAATTAAAACTCTCATTTTTGGTATCAAGGCAATGCTATGGGGCATATTTACTAAATTCACATTAATTCATATGAGGGATTCGAATATTCGATCGAATTTTCAAAAAGATTCGAATTTCGAATATGCAAATTAGGCAAATTCGACCAAATTCGACCGTCGAGTATTCAAATTCGACTGATTCGAATATTCAAATTTAATTGTATTCGAATATTCAAAAATTCAATGGTCAAATACTTCCCCTTTAAATTCGAGCACCTAGTTTGCCAGATTAAACCTACCGAAATGGGGATCATTCCCTAAGATCGAATAAGAAAAATTTGATATTCCTGTACTTTACCCTTATCATCCTAGTGCAGTAAATGACAAATCGACTGCATTTGAAATAGATATTTTAAACATGTATTTATGCGAAACCAATTCATAAAATAAATGTTGATCCGTGGAGCCTCAGTAATGTTAGTTTGAATGCATTACTGTAATAATGAATCCACTGGCGTAGGGAAGCTAACAAGAGGCAGATGCATTATGGAGACTTGTTCACAGTCTTTGTTTCATCCTCTTATCATTTATCTCTGTTCCCCTAGTAACTGTCTCTTGTTCTGTGCCTTCTGTTTATTTTGCACTTGTCCCAAATCTGTATCTATCTTTGTGTGATGGTTGTCTATATATGCCGCTGGTTCCAGTGACAAAGGGGGGCTTTGACCTCTCCCTTCTTTTTTCTGCAGATCAGATGTGCAACATCTCTCAACATAATCTTTCATTTACGCCTCTCTAGTGTTTCCATTTTCTTTCTTTCTTGTCAAACTTTTCTCTTGCATCTATTCATCTTTCTCTTTTCCTCTTGCCATGATGTCTAATTCATTTTTGTTTCAACCAATTTTATTTTACATTTTCCCTTCACAGTTCTCAGTGACTATGGGGCAGATTCACTAAAGTGCGAAGCGTCTAACGCTAGCGCTAATTAGCCAGCGTGACGTCATTTCGCAACTTCGCAAATACATTAACGGCTCTTGCGAATTTTCATTAGCGAAGTAAATAGACTTATCAGCGTTGCGATTTCCCCATTTGTTTACCCTACCTTGATATATATCCATGATATGAGGTCATGGGTCATTTCAGCAACTGTAAATCAATCGCAATTACATTTGGGGCTAATGCACATCTGCACATCTACAGTCAATCTGAAGGTTATTCCAATGCAAAAATGAAATATACTATACTTTCTAGCACACTAAGGGGCCGATTTACTAAATTCACGTGAATAGATTCGAAGTTCGATCGAATTCCTATCGTAGGAATATTCGATCATTCGATCATCGAAGAACTTAAAATATAAAAATTATTCGACTGCCTACTTCGCCAGATTGAACCTACCGAATTGTAATAGAAGCCTATGGGAACCCTCCCATAGGCTTCTGAGGCTAAGTCCTGATCGAATAGGATTCATACGATCGAAGTCTTCGATCGTTTCAATCGTACGAATCATTCGATCATTCGAATGATCGTTATTCGATCGTTATTCGATCGTCGAATGATTGAAGATCGAATAAAAGGGTAGCCTAAAACTATTCAATTAGCAAAAATCAAATGCTAATCGAATATCAAGGCAAATCTAATTTTTTGGGGAGAATAATAGTAAATTTGCCCCTAACACTATATTATAAACAAGGGTGGAAGTCCGTGAATGATGCAGAATAGCAGGCAAATGATATGGTACAATTTGTAGTACAATTAAGCACACAAAATACCCTCTTGGTACTTAGAATTAGATTTGCCTACTTAGGATATACAGTACTGTGTCTATAGCTTGTGTTGGTACAACATCTTAACAGAAGAACATAACTTGGCTAGATCTTGGCTAGATCTTATTCAAAGGGTCCTCTTCCTGGATTTGCTTTTCATTGATGTCTTCTTCCTTAGAATCTGTAGATGCCTCAATTTCCACTTTGAGGGAATCCAATATATAAACTCTATCTTCACCTCAACCCATCATGCATGTCAAATGAAATTACCCTTCCATTGAAGATCTTTATTACCAATGAACTATGGTCTCACATTATCACTACCAGGAAATATAATTTCCATAGAGAGGTCCCACGCAATTCGTATGTCCACATTAATGCATTTTTGACCAAATTTATGCATTTGTACTCATCCATGTATGGGGTGACTCAAAAACCAGCCTGAAAGGATAATATGTTGACATTAAAGATATACTGTTGTGATTTGTTATGCTGTAAATTTTATTTCTAAATTACATTGTTTACACTGTAAATAATTCACTCTAGCATATAAAATTTAATTCCTGGACCAACAAGTACATTTTTTTTTTCTGGTAATACTGGTGTGTAGGATCAGTCTCAAGTAATTTTGCCTAACCCTGTTCTTTCAGAAAGAGACAGCACTTCATGATGGAATTTCTTTCTGACAGGCTCAATGTAACTGGAGGAGTCACAGGGGGACTTCAATTTTTACTATTGCGTGCTATTCTCATATGTAGCAATGAGCTGTTATTTTTTGTCAGGGAGCGGTTATCTGGTTACCCATTGTTCTATTTTTAGGCTGCTGGGGGCTGAGATCACTACAACTTGCAGTACAGCAGTAAAGGGTGATTGAAGTTTATTAGAGCACAAGTCACATGATTTGGGGCACTGAAAATATGACACAAACTGAAAAACTGACAATATGTCTAGCCCCATGTCAGATTTCAAAATTAAAATGAAATTTTTTTAAAAACAGATTTTACTGCAAAATTCTGCTGGAGTAGCACTATTAACTGATATGTTTTGAAAAAAATATGTTTTTCCATAACAGAATGCTTTTTAGATCAGTTTACAGTCTGGAGTTCTACGTTCCTGCAGCCACTGTAACTTCATTGATTAGACTGAACAATATTAGCCTAAATTATCTGTGAAATTTTATTTCCTATGTTTTTTTGTCTTCAGTAAATCTGTTGTACAACTGAGTACAATTCATAAATGATCCCCCTAATGCAGTAAGATGCTTAAATGGATATAAACATAATGCACCTGGAATATTAAGAGGAAAACAAGCAAGAAAGCATATTATTATTGCTTTAATCAAGATCTATAAAGTGAGCTCTGTACACTACTTGGATCGTGATCTACATTCATTAAACTATTTATGAGATCATGCTTGCCGTGAACAAGTTATTTATATGCAGATTGATTTTATAAAAATTTTATAATGCTTTTCTATTTCATTATAATTAGTGAAGCATTAGGTCAGGAATAATGATATTGTAAAGCACTACTGAATATTTTCTAGGCATCCTTTGTAACAGAAATGTTTTTTTGAGAAATGTTTTTCTTTTCAACTTCTTGTTTTTCAGTTTGGAAAACAGAAAAATAATAAATTCTTTGGGACCCTAACAAACATAGAACATGCTCATGTTTTAATACTAAATTGTGAACACACGGAGCACGAGCTGGGGCTAAAAATCCATCTTTTATTAATATTCCAAAAAATAATGAAGCACACAGCAGCCACACACTTGACGCATTTCATGGACCAAACCACTTCCTCATAAGCATGAGGACGTGGTTTGGTCCACGAAACGTGTAAAGCGTGTGGCTGCTGTGTGCTTCATTATTTTAATGGAATATTAGTAAAAGATTGATTTTTAGCCCCAGCTGGTGCTTTGTGTGTTCACAGTTTTGCATTGGTCTTCACGCTATGAGGAGCGTCTTCAGTACGTTGCAGCACAGCTAATTGGAGCAAGGAACAGTAAGTGCTCCCCATGTACCTGTTGTTTCATGTTTTAATACTGAAAGAGTTGAAATGACAGCTTAAAAAAGAAAAAAAATATAGAAACTGTAATTTACAATCCTGTTTGAAAGTGTCCTCAAGTGCATTATACCATTCCGAATAGTCTAATATGCCATGCCTTGTTTTGGCTTCCTACAAGGAGATTGAAACACAATAGGAGGCCTTTGAGAATTGAAGTGAGATTGTGGCCAGCCGGCCAAACAGAAAATGGCTGCTTGAACACAGCTACTGTAAAACTGCAAACAGCACCAGTCATCGCCATAAAAATGTAATAAAATAAAAGGGAAATAAAAATTATATTGCCATCAAGTAGCACACAGAAAATAAATTACTGTTTGAAAGCTCTTTAAACACTGTCATGTGAAAATGCTAATGCTCAAACCAGGTGCAGGGTTTGTGGTTTTTTCATACCAGTACGTGGGCATTGGATCCTGGAATACTGTATTTAAGAAAAAGTGCAATACAGAAGAGCAGACAGAAGAGCAGTGCAATAGAGAAGAGCAGATTCCACATGGGGGTGAATGGGTGACAGGTGGGCATGGACCATAGGGTCTGCATTATAATATTATCCCCTCCCATGCCTATTTTCTATTTAAACTAGAGCTGTGATGCAAATAGGTAGCAAGTGATCTGGGAGTTGAGCGGGGGAAGATTTATCGTTTGTGAACACATGGGACATAACAGTTCAGTGAGTTTGCAATTGATCCTCAGCATTCAGCTCAGATTCAAAAGCAACAGTTATGGCCCATGTGCCCCCCCAAGTCACTTATTGGTTACTACCTGGTCACCAGGGTAACCAGTCAGTGAAAACAAGAGAGCTGAAAAGCAGGAACTTGGATTCTGGCTATTATGTTACATATTCACTCACTCCAGCCTTTATACATTACATTTTAGGCTAACTAACTATATTAGTTACATTTTTTATTTTGCACTGCCTGTCTATCCAGTTTTTATTTTTATACTGACCAATTCCTTTATGGGGATTTGGGAGTTTGGTCATTTTTGTAAATAAAGCGAGAAAAAGTCGAAATTTAGTAAACAACCCCTTAAAACTAAAAAAGCAGAGAGTTTTATTTAACACATATTACTTTGAAAATAAATTGGCTGAAATATTGCAATATTTTTGGGCTGTAGGAAGTAAAATACTGACATTTCACTTCATCTTTACACAGTCACAAATATAGAATATTCCTTTAAATTGTTCTAATCCTAATTGTTAATTTGATAAAATATGTTAATTCTAGCCTGTGCTAATGAGGTTCACTGTTTTTAAATTACCCTTCATTTTTTCACATTGTCTTTTCCAGCAAAATTCAATTTCTATTCAATAAAGGACCCAAGTGTTTATTGATATCAATTATCTAAAAGCACCAAATTGATTATTGTGCTCTATATGTTTTCAGTCAGATTTCTTACTTTCTTCCTTAGGAAAGAATCACAGAATTATATCAAGCCTTTTAACTTGAATACAAAAAATTATATCAGACTGCTCTATCTATGCATGCAGTCCAAAAAATTGCCCCTCCTACACATTGGGGTTTCAATAATATTAAGCTGTTATTAAATGTCTGTTAAGAAACAAGATCAACAAATTGGATTGTTATGCCTTCACTATTTAACTACTACAGAAAACAACAATTATTCACAAGTCTGAAGATACACTTGGGACCCCATTAGAAATTGATGGTCACAAAGTTCTTTCACAGTTGCTATAAATGGAAAAAATGGTGACTATTGATGGACAAATCTGACCAGTTTTGCCAGAAATTAGTGAAACAGCAAGACAAAAAAATGACCAAAAGCTGATGGATTCAATTCAATAAATTTCACAACATATGAATAAAGTCTAACAAATAATCAGATCTTTTGTTGACCAGTAAATAGTAATTTTTGATTGGTTGTTATGAGCTGTTAGACCTGGTGCAAACACTTTCAACTATGATGAAGTAACCTATAGGCTGACCATACATGTGAATATACATATTGCCATATCTGACTTATTCATCGCTCTATTGGTTATTGTCTGCTTCCTCAAATATCCTGTTGCTTACCCAACCATATGTTCCATTGGCTCTTGATCCCAGTTTCACATTGGTTAGCTTTATCTTTTAGTTCTGGGTATTACATGAAATAGGTTTGTTAGTCCCTTTGTGATTCGTTTGGCTTCCACTGATGCTCCAAAAGCATACAGTGACTTCATTTGAGATATAAGCCCTAGACATTAAGAATAACTAGTGCATGAACTGACGTGAATCATACAATGTATAGAATCTTTGCAAAGAGCAGCAGAATATTTTGGAGTGATACACTAAATAAAATAATAATGAATAAGTACAGGTATGGGACTGTTATCCAGAATGCTTGGCACCTGGGGGTTTCTGGATAACAGATCTTTCTGTATTTTGAATTTTCATACCTGGAGTCTTCTAGAAAATCATTTAAACATTAAATCAACCTAATAGACTGGTTTTGCCTCCAATAAGGAT
>CM044432.1:4284644-4382390 GCA_024363595.1 Xenopus borealis | reverse complement strand
AATTCCAAGACCGAAGTAATATAAAAATAATAAATGTAGGGGCAGAAGTTCGAATAGTAATTTTGAATTGAAATTTTCGAGTTGAACTTTTGGTCAACGCTCACAAATTCCAAAAATCCAAACTCGAATTTGAATACAAAATTTAACATACCTTGAAGTAACTCAAATTTGGCAGTCACCTAAAACCTGCCAAGATCATGTAGAAGTCAATTGCAGAGGTCCGTTGTTCCATTTGAAAATATTGATAGACTTAGTTACATTCAAATTCCATTAAAATTTTCGTATTGCTAATATTTGTTTGAATTCTTGACCAAGTTTTTTCTTAAATAAGGTACTGTTCGAGTTTCTAGGTCATTCAAGTACATTCAAGGTAAAAAAAACTCGATCAGTCCAAAAACGGACGCCCGTGTCCGAAATGAGACATGGCAGCATTTAACAAATCTTTCACCATTTCGCAAATTTCTACTAGAAATTCGCAAAATTTTGGTGAAGCGAAATGCCCCAGATTTGCCCATCACTGGTGACAGGTCCCTTTTAAAATCAATAGGTGTTTTTTCTTATGGTAATGGTTTTTCTCTATAACAATTTAGTCTTTTTTTGTAGCTACAATATTATTTGCTGTGGATTTTTGCTGCAGTTTCTCAAAAAATTTTTGCAGATGGCGAAGTCCGGAATTTAACCATGTGTCCATGCTTGGTGAAAAAATTAGCTCATCACTATGCATGGAAAAAGTATGAATAATATGTCTCCACTCAAACTATGGATAGGAGGAGAAAGTATGTTCTGCCTATTTAGATATGACATTACTGGGGGAATGCAATAAAAATCGCAAAAAACGGAAAAACTATTCACAATGCAAAAATGTATGCTTCTGTGCAAAAAATTTAGCTTTTGGTGAATTTAAAATAGCTTTTGCAAACTAGGAAACTGTTTAGCGACCACTTCCGAAAGCAGGAGAAAGTTTGCAAACTTTATTACATGAACCAATGTGCGGTCAATGTAATAGAACTTCTTACTGAAAAAGTTGTTATGTTTGCTCAAAAAGATTATGATTAATGATGGGCAAATCTGCAGTGTTTCAAATTTTTCTGAGAAAAATTCACGAAACGCCGCTGGCATCTCATTTTGGACACAGTTGTCTGTTTTTGGATGCGGGGTATCCGTTTTTTGACAGTGGTGTCCAAAACTAGATGCCGGCGAATTTTCCCCCAGATGAATTATTACTGGCTTTTCGCAAATTTATTCGCCAGCAGCAAATCATGGGAATTCGCCCCAGGCGAATAAATTCACCCATCACTAATTATGATGCCTTCAAGCACTTCTTAGAAGTGCAGAATTAAAATTCACTGTGAACACATAAAATGTGCAGTGCAATAACAGTTTAATGAATAATATTACAATGAATATTATTCATATTGATGCAAATAGTAATCTTAAAAATTATTTCTTTGCAACTTTAATTACATTCCCCCCATATCGTAAGTTAAAATTGCAATTTTTGTTTTGCATCTTCTCAAGTTCTCAACTCTGCTACAGACATTTATCGACACCAATAGGGACTTTTTTAACTATAAATGGGCTGCATTAGAACATTTATATGGTAAGTTACAATAGGCAGAGGGCCTGATAAGAACAATATACCAAAACACAAAGGGAAGCCAAGGAGTAGACTGGAATATTCTGAGGTCATCCAACAAATACAGGAAAAGCAAGTCAAAACATAACCACAGATTACAGTAGCATCCTACAAGATGTGTGGCAGTGTGTTTTCAAACACAAATCTAAGCAAAGTATGATGTCCTACTATCTGCCACATTGAAAAGATTACAGGAAATAGGAAAACTAAATGACAACTGAATCATAGTGGGAAAGGGTATGAAAAGCAATAGCCTCTGGTAGCCAGAAGAGGACAGTGTGTGTGTTGCAGTCCAACAGTAATCAAAGAGCAGCAAGTTTTGCTAATCTTATACACAAAGTATGAATGATAGACAAATATATAACTTGAAAATAATGATCCCCATGAAACATTTCCTCAGGAATTATGACTGTTTATTACCATGTGTGTCAAAGATTTCTGATTTATTCAACTGGAAGACACCAAGAAATAAATTGCCTTGGAGATGGGAGACCTTTCACCTCTTGGATACTACTGAAAATCAATAAGGAACTGCCAGTGACTGGAATTATTACAGTCATGCTAATGTGTACTAGTCAAAATGGGACACAAAGTAGAATTTGTGGTTATAGACTTGTGTAATGGGCCAGAGAGCACATGGCAAAAATGGCAATTTTCATGTGATGAATGATGTAATAATGGGTGAATTTAGAACTTTTTAGAAGGTTTATTTTTTCCCTGAAGGTTTATTTTTTTTCCTGGATATCATACTGTAATCAAAAAACAACAATATTAAAAACAGTGGTAATATTGATATAATAGCAAATTATGTAATTGTGGCATTGTCTTTTTCCCAATACGGATTGGTGTTTGATTTACATTTAGCAAATAGTTATAGGCAGGTATATTTTACTAGGAATTGCCATTAGTACTAGAACACGATACAGTATATCAAAAGTTGGGGCATACATTTTGTTCAAACGCAATGAAAAACATTGCATTTCTCACAGAAATAAATGTTTACCCATTTTTATCAGTGATGTTAGTCTTCAAATCTTCTTATGAAAATTTGATACTCGATAATTCTCAAGTTGCTTCTCTATTAAACTCAACTTTGGAAGCACCTTATTGCTTGGAAAAATACATGTGGTAGCTATCTAATGGGGAAAAAACATGTGCACTAGGGATGGCGCGAACCGCCGCAAAAAAGTTCGCGGACACGTTCGCGAACTTGCGACAAAAGACATTTCTGGCCAGAAAAATTATTTTAAAGTTGTTTAAAGGATGCAACGACCTGGACAGTGGCATGCCAGAGGGGGATCAAGGGAAAAGAAAAATCCATTATTTTCTTATGTCAAAAGTGTTACAAAGTATCTTACCTGCACCTGTTAGCTGTTCTGGACGCTGTTCTGGACTCTCTGCCAAAAGCCAAGTTCAAATCTTTGCTTCTTTTTCTGGCTGTTCAGTGAGGGTCTTTCCAGTGAAAGAGGGTCCTCCAAAAAGAGGGTCTTTCCAGTACAAATGAGGGACAGAGGGTTGAGCTCGCGGGGTGGTCCAGGGAGATCTTCCTGATTGGCTGCCATGTATCTGCTGGTCTGGGGTGAGAGGGCAAAAAAATGCGGCAAAAAAAATTCGCCAAATTGACGCGAACCCAAAATGCGAACGTCGCGCGACGTTCGCGAACTTCCGGCGAGCGCGAACAGCGGATGTTCGCGCGAACAAGTTCGCCGGCGAACAGTTCGCGCCATCCCTAATGTGCACACTCTTCTGCCACAGAGAAAAAGACTTTTTTTTATTTTTATACATCTGTCTTACAAAGTTTCAATAAAAAGTAACATTCTTTCAGACTGCATTCCATATTAAACAAATAATTCTAAATTTTCAAATAAAATAGTACTTGATGGCAACTAAGCCTCTTAACCCTTCCAATATTGGTAGAAAGTCAAAGGTATCGGGTTTATTTATGTTTTTAGTAGATGTGGTGATACCATTTGTGGTGAAAAACCTTATCTGGAAAATGTTAGGTGCCAAGCATTTCTGGATACTAGATCCCATACTGTACCTATACTATCTTATTCCTATCAAGTGATACCCAAAGAGAGAAACTGGGGCATTTGATGCTGTGCTTTATGCATGGTAGGCCAAATACTATAATTGAAGCTACTTCATATGTCTTTGCCCTAATTCTAATACCCCTCTGCATCAGCCCAGCCACTGGTCTGCATTCTCTGTTTCCAATTTCCAACTGAAATCTTCAATTTATCGCAACACCTTTAAAAAATCTTTTTCTTTTAATGTATATATATGATGGTGACTATATAACCTGGCACTTATCACACAGCTTTAACTGGTCTAGTGCAGTTACAATATTAAAAAGGGACCTCTGATTGGTTGCAAATGTATGCACTGCCAGACCCCAGCCAACCAATGCCTCTGTTTCTGCATTGCCCTGAAATTGTTTAGCTCCCATTTTCCTTGAAGGAACAACAATTATGTTAATTACCTTACACTCACATATCCCTGAAATGGTGTAATTTGCATATATTCAAGCAACCTGTGACATTCATTTGCAATTAGGCATTATGAGTTTTATTATTTTAAATATTCCAGAAAATGTATTTTTTTTTGTGGCACCCTTACATACGTACAGCCGTCTTTCTCAAATAAACACATGCCCACTCCTATTTATTTGGAGATAAGCACTAGCTGTTTGTGTTACTGAGGCCTATTAATTTCCATTTAGCTTCCAAACAAGGCCAGGCATGTCATACAAGAGCTTGCTGCAGATGCTTGTGCTAATACATGGCAAGGCACATGCTCAAAAAAATAAATAAATCCAGCATTTGGCAGCCTACCCTGTTCTAAGCTTCCTTTGCTCAGTAAATGAACTAAATATTTGGGTGTTCACTTCAGTAATGTATGGCAAGATGACTTTGGAAGCATTCTACAATAATGATTTATGGCTCATGGTTGTGCTCTCTTGGTTGCATGGAGCAGAATTTGTTTTCTCTTTGAGAGAGATTTTTTTTAATTAATAAAATTAAGCATTGTAAAGCATGATATCTTTTTTTAGAGGCTTTTGTATGAGCCTTGCACATTAGAGAAACAGTGCCTGTACATTAAAGGATAACAAAAACCTAACTAAAGAAGTAGCTAGAAATGTTGTACATTAGCAGATTTACTATTGGTCGAATTTCGAATAAAAAAAAACATTGAAATTCAACCGTGAAGTAAAATCCTTCAAATTCGACGATCAAATGTTTTTACCGCAATTGGATCAATCGAACGATCGAAAATAAAAAATTTGTTCGATCTTTCAATCGTTCAAATCGATCAATTCAAACGATTTAATCGATAGATCGAATTTTTTATATTCGATCAAAAGTAATGCTTCCCAATTCGGTAGCTTGATTCTGCCGAAGTAGGTGGTCTAATAAAATTTTATAGGGTAAGTTATTCGACCATCGAATATTCGAATAAAATTTTATTAGAATATTCAAATTATTCGAATTTGAATATTAGATGGTCGAATTTGCCTAATTATGCAAATTCGATTGAACTTCGAATTCTTCACGTGAGTTTCGTAAATCCCAAAATATCACAATATAAAGCTGATTCAAAATAATTTCTAATGCGATTACACAGCATCTCAGAAATCAGCACAATTGTCATAAGAATTGAATAATTGTCCCTGTAGCCTCAGCTTATATGACAGGCCAACCTCATTTTCTGCTTGATGCTTTATAACGATCCCTAAGCTTAGCTGTGCAACAGCTGCCCAAAGCTCACTGAGCATGTGCGCGTTGCAGACACTTCTAACAGAATCCAAGATGGGAGCTCCTGGATTTTTACTATTTTAGAGATGCTGATTATCTAGGCAGGTGCAATATGTCCAGTATATAAAACATTGCATTTCTAGCCCCATTAATCTTAGAATTTACACTTGGACATTTACATGCTGAATAGTGATGGGCGAATCTATCTCGTTTCACTTTCCAGCGGAAAATTTGCGAAACGATGCACGTATCATTTTCAGCGTGCATCACATTTTTTGATGCTCATCTTGTTTTTTTGTTTCATGAATTTATTCACCCATCACTAATGCTGAATACAAATAAATGTATGTGATGTTCATGCAGAGCTTTGCTAAGTAAAGGACACTACCCAAACTGAAAGTACATGTATAACAGATATTTGGCCTTGATATTTTGTATTGGACTATGCATTGCAGCATCCAGTATATTACGCCAATGACCAAAACCTCCACCAGACACCATGTGAGTTGATTGTTGACCAGCACTCTGAATGCTTGGATAAAGTTGTCCATAGACGTAAAAATTTTTAAAAGATCCAGTGGTTATCGTGAGACCACAATTGTCTCAAAATGATAATTTAAATGTCTGATGTGTCCATCAACTGAAAAGACCATTTCAGGCGATATTGCCAGCAAAACTGAAGGGTCGCTGCCTACTTGGCCCTGCAAACATAGATAGATTGCATGGGGACCGATAAAGATTTTCTAACCTGGTCAATCAATTTTCAGACCGACGTTGGACAAAAAATCGTAAGATGTACGATCGTTCGAATCCCACTAATGTATTCACCAGCCACAAATTTGTGGGGAATTGCCGCGTTTTGGGTCCGGCAAATAAATTTGCGAAACTGCCACAAAAATCTTAACACCGGAGACCAATTGACTTCAGTGCAATATCACAAAATAGATGGATGTCAAATTGTTGCGAGCGTAAATTTTGACGTCCGCGAATTGTCAACAGTGTCAAAAGTCCCGTTTCTTAAATTTCTTGCTGTTTCACAAATTTCACTGGAATCACTGTTTTGCCTCAGCAAAAATTCGGAACAATTCACCTAATGCATGAAAGTCTATTGGCAATAATTTTTTTTTATTATTACAGAGAAAAGGAAATCTTTTTTTTAAATTTGGATTATTTTGATAAAATGGGGTCTATGGGAGATGGCCATTCCATAATTCGAAGCTTTCGAACGGGTTTCCGCATGTGTGAGCTCATACCTGCACTTATATATTCATTAAACAAAATTGAAAAAATGAAAGAGGACATATAGCGTTTCCAATTAAAACTGCAAGTCCATTGATTGCTGTTGCTTGTTTAACCCTCACACGGTGTCAGCAGTACAGACACATGGTCACTTTAACATTACAGCCTTTAAACAGACGCACATAAAAAAACAAATCAGCCAAGAGGAAAGCTGTCAGGGTTGCAACCCAATTGCATCTATAATTTGTCCATGGAAGTGGCTGAACTCAAGCAACAGACGTTGGGTGTTGGGGGGAGGGTTGCAACACTTAAATATGGTTGGGTAATAGAAGTCTAGTCATTTTTTCCTGTTTTTCCTGGTTTCCATTTAATAGCAGAACAGGCTTGCATAAGGGCATGAAAGCAGTTTGCTTTATTGCCTTATCAATGAATACATAATCAGTGCAGATCTGATATGTCATCTACAGACCTGAGCACTTTTCTCTATGAATGACTGAGGACAGTGATTTAGTCTTAAAAAAACTATTTAAAATCTTCTAGATTATTTTACTTTAGACCTACCCGTGGGTAACATCTGTGCAAGGCAGAACAGTTGGCAATAGAACAGCAGAGTGCAGATGTTCCCACTTCAGCCCAACAACCTATCATTATCAGCAATTATTTTGGTTGGAGTCTGCAACCTGAATCCTGCAGTGGAATCACTTGCCCAGCTGAGTAATCATAAGAAATATATAAAATGCAATGTGCTATGAAACCGGAATGTGTCATTTTATAAGGCAGAAAACATAAGGGAATTCATCCTGTATAAAGAATTAGAAATGGTGTTTTTTTTTCAAGGTGGGTTAATTTTATTGAATGCTTATGCTTAAATGTTTCTGCTGAATTGTGCTTAGTATAGGGGAATATTAATGCTGGAAGGCTTTGATGTCAGCTCTCTGTATATATATATATACTGTATATATATGTGTTTTATGAGTTTTCTTTGTAATGACTAGGGGCAATTTATTTGTGATGTTCCCATGTGCAGGGAGCAATTTCTGACATCATGATAGGCCAAGTGCCCACAACAATTAGGCCACAACCTTTTAGGGGGCATGCTACATGCACTGAACATACCTTGTCTAGATTTCCAATACTATAGGTATAGAGTGTTGCTGGAGGCTAAATGCAGGTGCTTTTTGCATGAGCACCAAAAAGCACTTAATTAGTGCTTTGGCACTTGCTTCTGGAGTTGTAGTAAACTTTCCAGTTGAACTGATAAGTGTAGGCGAATATCTTTGATTTTCAGCTGGTTCAGGTGAATAAGAACCTAAAGAGGTTGTTCACCTTTAAGTTAACTTTTACTATGTTATGAAATATCCACTTTAAAAACTGGAGAGCTGCTGAATAAAAAACAAAATAACTCAAAAACCTGATTGCTGCATTTAAGCCTTGTAGTAACATAATAAGTAGCTATGGGCGGATTCCCGTGATTTGCAAAATGCCAGTGAACTTTCGCCCTGGCGTGTGGCGCCGGCGTTCAAAACGAGATGCCATGGCGTTTTGCGGAATTTGTTGTTCCTCACCGTTTTACGAATTTCACGAAAAATTCTGCAAAACACAGCCGATTTGCCCATCACTAATAAGCTACTGTAGCTGTTGAAACTTGCCTATCTACTAGTTGATTCAGAGGAAGGCGAAAAAACCCCATTTGAAGCCTCAGAGGGGGGAAATTCCTTCCTGACAACTAAATGGCAATGGGACCAGTCCCTGGATCAACTTGTGGATCAACATGTTTCTCTTTGCTGGCCACTTTCACCTGAAAATACCACTATCATTGAATGACAAGGAGCTTTAATTTATATTAAATACATGTGTTATTCTGCAGGTTTAGTTAGATGACTGCATCCCTAGTACCCAGGCTCAGATTTGTGGGCAGGCCACAAAGAGCTTGGGGGTGGCATGCTGCCCGCTGGCTGCATCTGAGCTTGAATACCCAGTCCCCAGTGCTGGCAATCAGAGGAATTGCAAAGTAGGTGAGCAGTGGGGATGTGCAAGCGGGCATGTGTGTATGGGGGGGGTGCAAGCAGATCAGTGTATACAAGGGGTGTGCGAACAGGTCATAGATGAGTGAGTGTGCAAGCGGGTGAGGGCAGTGGAGGGGCCAGCGATGTGGTGGGGACCATTTAGAAATTCGGCCCTGATGTCACCCAAAAGTCAAACAAGTGATTGACACTTATGGCCCATTTCTTTGCCCCCTGCCTCCTGCTCTCATGCCCCAATATATATTATATATTCTCCAGAACATGTATCACTCTGATGGACAGCCACTTAACAGGAACATGGCATCATTATAATGAACACAAGCCATCTTTTTAGGAAGCATTACAGTATTGCTGATGATGCAACACAATGGATAACACACACTTGCTCGGCAAGGTATGTGCCACTAATAACCCTTACCTTAAATGAGCTGAAATATGGTCTAAGTCCTAGTGCCGGCTTAATAGACCTGCCAGAATTTACTACCAATCATATGGATATCGTATTACTGCAACACGGAATGACGAGATATATGTAGTGATTATGTAATGACTGTCAAGCAGAACAACTTTATTGACCTTAGCTAGACAGCCCAGAGAATTGTTCTGTATTTTGTAAAAATGAACCTACCAAGGTCACATTTTAATCTATATGAGCCTGGGCCACAGCCAAGCTTCTTCGCAAATGCATTTTCCTACAGATTGCAAATTTCCTGCGCCTGCAGCAGAGTGGGACAGCTCAGGCACACCAATGCTACTCAGCACTTCTCCCAGGCCTCACCTCTGCATAACAATTAGCTTCGCTTAGACAGTATTGACAGAGCACAAGTGATCAGGTCAGTTTGTTTTGTAAGCATGTCTCTAATTACACCGCAAATTAAATCAGGGGAAAAGACTGCAGCTTAATTGACAAAGGTGTGCCATAAGAGACAGAAAGGTCTAAAATATTCTGTGTCATAATGTCGGTGCTCAGAGATGGCAAGACCTTATCACCGAGACTTCATTTTCTTTCTGCATGCATCAGATACCGATAAGGCACAGACAGAGGAAACTTATTTACAGTCTTGAAGTCTGAAAGGGATTTTCTGTTCACATTTCCATTATCTTTATTTTTAATATTTAAAGCAGAGAGACAGCATTATCTATTACTTACTGTGCACAGTGATGGGCGAAACGGTCCTGCTTCGGTTCGCCGAATAATTTGGTGGAAAAATTTAAATGGTGTTGAAGTCAATGGATATCCAAATAATTTTGACACCAACGACAATTTTTATATGCACGACTATTTTGTCCAAATGCATTAAAGTCAATCGGTGTCTGAATAATGTTGACGTTCAAAAATTTTGATGCAGTGGATTTTTTGCTGGCAAATTTTCAACAGCAGTTTCGTGAAAACATTGGTAGGCCACGAAACACAGAAATTTGCTGTGAATCCATGCCTGGCAAATTTATTCACCCATCACTAACTGTGCACCAATACTAAAGTTCCTACATAGAACTTGTGCCTGGTTCTGGTGCAGAGAATAGGGTGCATCCGCCACATGGAGTAGAGTGCAGTTAACACAGTCACAAGGGATCTATATAAATAATAAATGTAATACCTGTGTAAAACCTGCCACTGGTTTTGAGCCCCGGTGCATAAGCGCAGGCACACATCAACTTAGGTGCCTGCATCGAAACGCCCGTGCACGTCAAATTGGATGCTCGTGCCAAAATACTTAGGTGCAATGACCTCTAATTTGGGTGCCTAGCTTTCTATTGGTCCCTGATGTGTCTGTCTTCCTCAGCCTGCTCCTGATTGGTTCCTGTTCCCCTAAATACCTTCCTCTTCCTCCTGACTTTGCCCAAGCTGGCTTCAGTTCCTACTGTTCCTGCTAAAGCCCTGTTTGTCCGGTTTTGACCCTCTGCCTGTTTTACTGACCTCCGAACCTTCACTGCCTGAAACCGACCTCTGCCTGCATTTGACTACACCTTAGCCTGACCCTTGGTACTTCGCTTCTCTGTAACCCGAGTCAAGTGCAGGACCCGACCTTTGCCTGCACTTGACTATGCCTTGCCTGATTCCTTGATACCTCGCTCCTGGTAACTCACCTGACTTCTCTACTATCTCCGCAGCAGAAAGCCCAGGGCCCCAAAAGGGCGTCGGTGAATACCAGAGCCATAGAGAGGTTCCTGTTACCATCCGTTCTCCTGGATCAGCTACCTTCCTCCAAGGTAAACAGATCGTTATAACCTGCCCAGGGGCATAGCTACAGAGGAAACATCTGCAGGGTGGCCCTAGATGTATAGGGCCCCATGATGCCCTAATTCATTTACTATTTCAATATTGGCAAAGCATGTAAGCCTTTAGAAATTTTGGGGCCCTGAGAAATAAATTGCTGTGGGCCCAGTAATATTTAGTTACACCATTGTACCTGCTTTAATCAGGTGATAAATAAGAGGACTCCTTTCAAGACTTCATGAATGATGCAAAAAGGAAGATTGTGTTAGGATGCATACATCCTACTCATGTGCCATCCCTCCTATAAAGTGTTGTAAGAAAAGAAGGGGTGCAACCATGTTAGGACTCTGTAAGGGTAATTTGCATAAGAAGTGATGTATTCATAGGAGGCCATGCAGGTTGCATATTGGAATGCAGGGTAAAGAACAAAAACATGATGGACTGAACATTTTTGCACGTTGCTCCCTTCCCTGCACAGGTGTTTGCTGACTTGGTACACTGGTCATTTGAGTCTATTGATGCAACCTATTAAAGGTACTCTGTAATTACCTTAACATCCAGGTTGGATTTAGTTCTAGGGTTCCCCGGTGTCCCTGCATTTAGTTGTGTGCAATTCATCTAAACTGTGTCGATGTATTGGTGTTTCCTGCAAGTATGCATTGTGCCTCTACAATATGGGAACTGCTCATAGCACTTGCTCTTGTGTTCACAAATGAGCTCTAAGATCCTGAATTAAAACATTTTTTTTAATCATGGAAAGTTGGAATTATTGTTAGCATTAATGTAGCCTGATGGGGCAGGGAACTTAGGGGTAAGGAGAAGAGGCACGTGACTATGGTGCAACAGTTGGGAGTGTTGGGTACCTCTTCTCTCTGCCTTGCCCAATCACATATGCTTCTGCTTAGCTGCACATACAAGGGGGAATTGGGAAAGGCATGGGAGCTTGGCCTTGTGTCTGAACTATTTAAGCAGAATAAATAGTGATGGGCGAATCTACCCAGTTTCACTTCACAGAAAAATTTGCGAATTTCCAGCGAAATTCGCGAATTGGCGAAAAAATTTGCGAAACGTGTCGCGGCACGTTTTTGATGTATCGCATTGTATTCGACACACGTCGTTTTCGTCGACGTGCGTCGCGTAGTTTTTGACGCGTGTTGCGTCATTTTTGTCGTTTTCGGTGGCGATTCGCGAATATATTCGCCAGCAGCGAATCGCGGGAATTAGCCGCAAATTCGCCCCTGGCGAATAAATTCACCCTTCACTAAGAATAAATACCAGGATGATGCAAACCTCTATCTGTGATGTAATAGCCTACCATCCTACTGCAGTAATGTGCGCTGAGAAATCAAACCGATGACACACAGACATTGGTTTTTGTTTCAACTAGTGATGGGCGAATTTATTCACCTTGGACGAATTTGCGGCATATTCCCATGATTCTCCGGAGGCAAATAAATTTGTGAAATGCCAGTAAAATTTTGCCTGGCGAAAAATCACCAGCGTCTCGTTTTGGACGCCAGTATCCATTTTTTCAATGCCGGCAAAGTGTGCCGGCTTCCAAAAATGGACGCCCGCTTTAAAAAACTGACGCCCATTTCCAAAACGAGACACAGTGGCGTTTCGCAAATTCGGCAAAGCAAAATGCCCCAGATACACCCATCACTAGTTTCAACATAAAATTCCATATACACGGTTAAGTAGCCACACCTAAGCGCATATTTAATGCCACCTCCCCTGCCATAGTAACGCCTTTCTCCACTTGTATATAAAATTTTGATTTGAGAATAAACCAAATTATTATCTTTTTTCCCCCTATAGATACAATTTTTTCCATTAGATTTCAAATATTATTATTCTTTCAGCATGTCATGTTGCCTCTTCATACATTTTAACCTTCCCCTCTTGTTTTCCCCTACTGACTGTTTCACAAATCATATTTTAACCTCTTACCCCGAGACCCAGGATCAAATGAAAGATCTATCATAGTCGGTGGGCTCTGTGTGTTTATCACTGTGCCATAATTGGCAGTTTCCTCCTTTTTAGCTCAGTGACTGGAACCGTGTAACATTGCCTAATGTTACATTTCATCAACCATGAACTGTGGGCTTCACACAGGGGTTGGAGTCACTCTACAGACACTGTCATAATCTCCCCATAGTTTATGACATTCTCCCCTTCTGCCAATGCACGAGTCGAAGGTTATCTGCACTACTCAATGTCTCGCATGTATAAATGTCAATGTGAATTGATCTGCTTTGTAAGACACATTGTAATTCTATTGAAGAACCAAACCAAGCTCAGTATTACTTCACAAACAAATGTTTTCAGCCCTAACTTTTCAATTTGATCTGTTTTGATCTGAGTAATCTTTATTTTAAAGGGTCACTGGCACTAAACTTTCCTTTGCACTGACTTGGTATTTGTCTAATTTGTCTGCAGCATCCATTAATTTACATTTTTCCCTTAGCTACTACGGCAGCTTAGTCTTGCCAAACATACCATTGGGTTGATTAGCCACAGCCTTTCTTGCCCATTCAAGTAGACTTCTATTTGGTTATAATTCCCTAAGAACATGTCAATTTTTAATGGGGGGATATGATCAGCTCATTAGGAATATACATGAAATGCTCCATTACAAGGTTAAGTCTCTAGATGTTCTGCTAGCTTGATTCTGGTAGAGTAAGAACAAATATTACAGACAACAACAATGATACGACTAAAAAACTACAAAGTCATCAATATGTTTCAGTCTCAAAGAGACTAACATTCATACCATATTCATAATATATTGATATAATATTCATACCATCACCATACACTCTTCTTTTATATTCCTTTGGTATCCCTCCATTCTGTCTGCAATTTCCAATTATTTCTCTTATTGACTTATAGACCTTGGGTTAGTTGTTTGGAGCCTTTCGTATCTCTTCAGGTAGACTGCTATGTGTTTATAATACACTAGCAAGATGTTAAAAAGGACATCACTTGGCAACCAATGGTCATGGACTGTAGCCATTAGAAATGGTTAATAGTCATGGGTGAATCTGTCCCTGTCCCGATTTGCTGAAAAATTTGTGGAATGGCAAAAATTTCTGAAATGCTTTGAAATTAATGGTTAGATTTTCGTGGTGGCTTTTTTTAAGCCATGTATCTTTTTAACAATACATTGCATTGAACCTTGCGTTTTCTGGATAAGTTATCTTCTTGCAATCTGGATCTCAGTACCTTAAAAAAAACCTACTGATTGAGTAGATTAGTAGAGTAGTACAGCTGTAACTTATGTTGTACAATCTCATACATTCTACTCAACAGCCCCCTGGCCCACTCCTAATAAATCCTCTTTTAGTTTTAAAAATATATCTTTTTTTCTTTAATAACACATTAAGTGCAGATTTCTAAACTACACACAAAAGCAGAAAAGTTGAGCAATTCTGCCAGACAAGATGACCAAGGTAGAATGTAGAGGTCGCAGCACAGATTGTAATTGTAACAGATGAAAATCGATACACGTTGGCGAGGCCGCTGATCCATAAACGCATGTGATTAATGATTAAGGCTTTGACTTACACTTGCTTTAGATTCAGAAATACAATGGAAGGGTCTGTAGGAGAGACCGAAGGAGTTAAATCTAAAACAAGAAAATTCTCCTTTTAGATATTTGATAGTCTCTCTCTGTGGGTGAGCGAAGGCTTCTACCCTAAAGCTACAATTCCGAAGATTTTTTAGTGTCGTTGTAACTAGTCCAGCATGTCAGGTATCCAGAGACCCAGACGGAAAATTGAGGTGAATTAAATCCAGGGATGAGGACATGACCAAAACGTGAGATTTAATATAACAAACGGATGAGACTGAATTATTTGATAGAAATGAAATATATCTCACTATACTTTATTAACTTTCTGCTAAACTGAGCTGTCTTTGGGTGGGGGTACAAATGCCTTGAGTCTCACAGAAAATAAGGTAGGAACATTGTCTGAATTGTAGTCCTTGAAGTGCAAGTTGATAAAGGTGTTTAGCTTGGATCCTCTTTATCACTTAAGATGGTCTTTCTGATAAATAGTGTTTGGGTATATGATGATATGATAATCAACAGTAAAACATGTTGAGGCTTTTCATGGATTGTAAATAGTAGGGTTGTCTTTAGTGGTGGTTGCATTTACTTGAAAGGCAAATATCGGTTACAATGTTGTCTATTGCAATTATGCTCTAATGTCACCCTCTTGCAATGCAATCTCCAATAATCCTTTTGTACCATCTCCATCTTGCCCTTCTTCATATTTACCTGCTGTCACCATATTCTACCACTGTATTTACATTTCAGTACTATAACTTCTATCCCTTTTCTCTACATAACAACTGTTGCTCAGCAGAGCCGTTCTGAACATATTCAAAGGAGGAAAATCATTTTTTTATGTATTAAAATAGTAATTCATCCACAAAACCTTTAACCTAGTTTTCAGCATAATGGCCCCTTAGCTGAACCATCTTCATAAAGCATAATTAATGATTCATGTATACACATAGAAAGATTGACCTAATGTGTGCACTCTCCTAATCAAACCTATGGAACAATTATGCCCTACACCTGCATTTCTGAGAAGAATTCAGTCAAGAACCCTTCTGACATCATAACGCCTGAGACAGCTGGATGAGTGCTGAACAGGCATAATCAATAATGCATTTATAGCTAATTTGCTTCTATTACTTTTGAAGGCCATTAAATATTTTCTGAGATAGCTTCAACCCACAAATTATTCACCATGTCCTTTGCAGAGCAAAAGAAACATCACAAAGAATGTATGGTTTATGCAACAAAACATTTGAAATTAGAAATATATTTATATGATATTAAGTTTGACTCAGACAAGTCCCCACTGACTTCAGTAGAATATTACACCATGGAGGGTTGCCCTTTTCTGTTGAGCCTAGGAAGACTTTAGAAATAATGTGGCAGTTCCACTACATAGAATCATAATGCACAGGAAAATAATGTTCTGTGCTGCCTAATTTCTATTTAGGGGAAAAATAAAAGATTAAGACTGTGTATAATAAGGAGAATCAATACTCATTTTTGCATCAACAGTTTACAGGTTGTTTGGATCTCATGAGTGTGCAGGAAAGAAATAGAAGCTGTGCCTCTATGGCAGACCTTAGGCATATTAAGGCAGTCTGTGTGCCCTAATTCTACAACCAAATTAAGGTACTACAAATCTAGCACTCTTGGAGCTATAACAAACTGTATGAGTTGAAGGATTTTTCCACTCTATTTCTTCTTTAAATTCGTAGCCTGTTGTCAAACAGACAAAATGACATAGGTGCTAAAATAGTGCGCAGTTACCCTAGTAAACAATTGTATTATATTATTGTAGTATGAACAATTGCTCTGGTATCATATGTTGCCTATATAAGTCCCATCATAGCAAAACATAAATACATAAAGAAAGAGAGAATAGTGTCAAAAATATCTAAAATTATCATGATGTGTATTAAAACCATTTATTTTACACTCTCCCTTTGCTGCCACTTAAGAATATAAGGTTCATTCACAACTGCCCCTGCTACAAGTCAAGATATACTATTTATTATATTATGTATTTTATTATTTTAAGATAATATATTATACTGATAGAAATAATTTTGGTGTCAGGATGACCACAGGGCTGCATCTTGTACATTGCCATTTATTAGAGGCCTCAGACTGAATGTGTTTTTTGCAGTTTATAGAAAAAGTCTTCATGGGGTTACAGATTTAAGCACAACACATGCACATGGTCGTTTCTGGAGCTGGTGGGTCCATGTGAGACAGCATATGTATCAAGGTGTGTCCCAACAGGAGAGTTATAGCTACATCTGTTTGCTATGAGGCTTGGCAGATTGTACCACAGTTATTTGCAACAATATAAATCAGCAAACAGAAAAATCTTACACCCAATCCATTGCATAAAAGGAATATCACATCTGCTTAGACATCCAAAGGCTTAACAGCTTATCATCAATCACTGTACAATCCTTGACTGGGAGTGATGAATTAAACCGATTAAACCAAATGGCTGAACACCAACATTCAATAAGTGATATCTAAGATGGTTTTTTTTGCATAATTGATGTAAGAATAAAAACTAAATATAACATTTACAACTATTATGCTCTGAATGAATCTCAGTATTTTCTTTTAGAATCTCTTAGCAAATCAGTGCAGGTTTTTAGGATAATTTATTATAACATTTTACTAAAAATGTTATTATTACTAAGATTTTTTCAGATTTTCTTTTCCGAAAACCACATATTTTTGGAGTTTTCCACAGAAAGCTCAGATAATATCATGGAATCGCAAGAAAGCCAGTGCACATTAAAAAAATAAATCATCTACCATTGACTTACTGCATATGCAACCTCGGCAGTTTTGAGATGCCATATTCTAATATTTAGAGTTTTTCATACTCAGGGTTTAATAAATGCCCAAAAATTGGGATTAAAAAAAAAAAAAAAAGTTTTTCAGATTTTTGAAATTCAGAGCTTAGTAAATCACTCCCTTAGACAAGTTGTGATAGTCTTTATATGCTGTGTTATGTTGTCAAGAGTTAACAGAAGAAGTTTCTAGGAAACCAGATTATAACACAGAAGGACTCATTTTTGAATGCAAGCTAAAATGGACACAGAACCTGGAAGTGCAAAGTGATCTGGTAACTCTATATTAAACATACAGTGATCTGAAAGCTCATCCACATAACATATTTGGTATAGAAGCCACATCACAGTTACAAAGTAAATATGTAGGAACCCTGTTTCTTATTCTGGTGCCGGGGGAACACACAACACTGTCCAAGGTTGCTTGCAAAATAAAATAAGCCCCCATTAGTTTAATGACCTATCAGAAACTTGCCTGTTATATAACAAGGGAAAACTTATTTGCTTTTGGTGGTGTGGCACAATTTGCCTTAGATGTAGGAAATGTATATTTCCTTGAACAAAAAGGGAAAACAAACATCAATATTTTACCTTAAAACATTGTAGATAGTTACATAGTTACATATATAAATTGGGTTGAAAAAATACAAAGTCCATCAAGTTTAACACCTCAAAATTAAAACCCAGCATACACACACACCCCTCCACACTTTCACACAAACCATATATGCCCATAGCTATACTAACTGTAGAGTTTAGTATCAAAATAGCCTTTGATATTATGCCTGTCCAAAAAATCATCCAAGACCCTCTTAAAAGCATCAACAGAATCAGTCATCACAACATCACCTGGCAGTGCATTTCACAAACTCACTGTGAAGAACCACCTATGCTGCTTCAAGAAAGTCTTTTTCTTCTAGTCTGAAGGGGTGGCCTCTGGTGCGGTGATCCTCTTTATGGGTAAAAAGGTCACCTGATATTTTTCTATAATGTCCTCTAATGTACTTGTAATAGTAATACAATAATTCATGTTTGGGTTAGACAATAAACCAAGAGAAACCAATAAGGTTGAAGTAAAAGGAGTAACCAAATCTATAGATAGCTCAAAGAGTCACAAATACTGAACTGGGCCACCTGCTATGCAGTAAAAGTCCAGAAAATGGCACTGGTATTTCCCATAGTTAACTCTTTTAATAAACAGCACTTGATGATTGCTCCTCTAGTTACCATAAATAGATTCTTCTTTGTTTTGATATGTTTCTAAATTCTATACATTGGGGTGTTTTTGGTTGTGGTACTATCCTCTTTTTATCTCTAGCTTCACAATGCTAATTGAGGCAACTATCTATTCTACAATAACTTCAATTTCAGAAGGTTCCGAAGAGGTCATAAGGCAAAAGGAGTTACTAGAAGTAATGGAATAAGCTCCTTGCCATGAATGTCTGACAGAAAGCTCATGAGAATTCATGAGTGTTTTTGACCATTATAACTCATGGAACAAGACCTAGTGCAATTCATCTATCCTCCATTTCTGCAGCCCCCGCAGGAGAACTTCATGCTGATCTATTGACTGCCACATATAATGCTAATGTTATTCTTTTGAACATGGAGACACATTACGGGGCCTGACAGGTGTAGCGTTTATTTGTATTGTCCATGTCGAAAGACCTTGGATGAGTGCAAACCCTGAATGTGAGGTCAAGGCAGCCAGCATAATTAATTTTCCATAGCTGCCCAGAACTTGATTGAATGACATGTACAATTGCAAGGCATCAATAAAGGAATACACACCCCAATAGGTTTGTCACTAACTGCCATCCATCTTAACAGGGTTAAATTTAACGATTTATCTTCAAGTCCTCAATATATGTAATCATCCATCTTAATAGGGCAACTCCTGGGAATCTCTACCACAGCTTAATATATAAATAACTAGAAATAATCTAATGTTGTATAACACTGCTGGATTGATTTGGCTTTCATTTCTCATATATGGCCATGATGAAGACAAAGTTGACCTACACTCTGGAATTAAAATTAAATTAAATTATTGGATTGAGGGGCCCCCTTACTATGTATAAAACAGGGTATTTTTTTTTACCATGAAATACCTTTGTGTACTTTTTCTTTATATACAATGTTTTACACTTATTCTGCACAGAACTGCTTCCTTGATGCTCAATTAAATGTTTAATCCTACAGTTACATTGGTTGAAGTTCTTTCACTCACTGGTTTTTATCATATATTAAACATCTTATAAAAAAATAGATTCATGTGGAAAAAGTGTTTGACCATATTCAAGTTTGGAAAAATTGAGAATAAAATTCATTTTTGAATGCAGCATTAAATGATAAGTAAACCTTTAGAATAAGTGAATGTAAAATGGATGAGGGTGCTATTCTAAGCATGTTTGCAAATGTTAATATGTTATAAACTGTTAATATGAAATCATTTTTTACAACAATGCCACCTATTGGTAATTTTCTCACCATTCTGACCATCAAGTAGTCAAGAAAGTTGTCAGAAGAAAGTAAGAGGCTGCTCTGATTTTCTTTTTGATAGGAAAGATTTGAGAAAAAGTTATATTTCCATAGATCTTTTTGATAGGAAAGATTTGAGAAAAAGTTATATTTCCATAACCAAAAGAACATCAATGTAGCCTCTTCCTTTCTCCTGACAATTTTCTTGACTACTTGGTGGTCACAATGTTTGGAAAATGTCCAGTAGGTGGTGCTATTATAACCAAATTAATTTATATTGACAGTACACACATCCCTTAATATCATGGAATAAAAAAAACATACATAATGAATGTACAGTATGATGGAAAATAATAGCACCCTTAGCAATTTTACATTCACTTTTCTAAAGGTTTACTTATCCTTTTAGGAAAAATACCTTCGTAGGACATCAGTCTTTTAGTCCCAATATCAGGACTAACTTAATTAATAATGTCAAAACAAGTGCACAGGTTACATGAGGAACAACTTTACTTACTTATCTAATTAAACATATTTAAGATTAAAATTACTGTAGTAAATGAAACCCTTATTTGTTTGTGTTTACATGTTCACATCTAATTGAAAATGTAAGTTCCGGACATGTCGAATCTTAATACAAACCCTTAGTCTGCCATGACACAGTTTTCAAAAGGGGGATGAATCCAGTAAAATGCATGATTAAGGTAAGCACTTTGCTAAATCAGTAAGTACTTTCCTAAATGTAGACAATTACATTAGTAGGGATATTACATGAGAAATTCCCTTGCAGGTAGAAAGTAGATACTAAAGTACATGACATATTGTAAAGTTTCATTATGATGGTTTGATATTTTTGTAATAAAAAGTCAGGATGTCCTCTTACTGCCCCCACCCCCAACTGTTTTTAAACTGAAGCTTAACAACCTGCTGAAAGATGAAAGCTGGGTTTTCCCCCCTTAAGATATTGCTCTTGTTTTTCTGTTTTTTTCCGTGTCTCCAAGGAGCAGCTTCTGTTTCTTATGACTGTATTAATGTTTACATGAGAATGGGGAGTACATTTCCTAATATTATTTAAAAAATCATTGAGCATCAACTGCATTCAGTTCACACATACAGTATGTAATGCTTGGCTTCTGGAGAACAAAGACAAGAGTGACAATCTTGCTTGTCATTGATAAACCAATCACACATGACTCTCAGACCATGTCCAGATAAATTGCCCTTAGAAACAATAAGGACATTAATATCTTTTCATAGAACATTAACATGTAATAACATTACAAATGTCACACAGATAAATACAGCAGATACAGAGAAGGTATTAAGTAATATAAAACAAAGTATTTAAATGCTGTGCACTAGTAAATAGAAAATAACATTTAAATGATCCTGATTACTTATCTTGTCTTTGAATCCCTAATCCCCTAAGGAAAACAAGGTATATCAGTCATCTAAAAAGTTAATGACAACCAAAATAGAATATTGGTATATTTAAATAAGAACATAACAATCATAATCATCATCATCAATCTATGATCATTCATCTCAATTATCATCATCAATTTTCATTAATCATAATAATCAGTATTTTCATCAATGAAAAAATATAATCTTGATTATCTCCCTTTCCATTTTAACACAGATATTGTTTTGAAAATACCTGATATCTCCTTTATCTGCTACTGCTAAGTTTCCTGAACATAAGTTCCCTATATCACATGCTCTTCCAATGTAAAGCTAATTATATTAATGTAGGTGATGCTCGTTGTCCTCTAATTTCAAGGAATAACCTTTTGACTTCAAAACAGCCATTGGGGTGATATTCCTGACAGACACATTTCAGACATCATCTTGGATATTTATTCTAAAAAAAAAATATTGCTGTTTTGTATTTGTATTTTATTTTCTATATATTTTCTATATATAAAATAAATATATATAAATCCCTGAAGCAAGTTAAAACTATACAATTTTTTTTATTTAGCTTGAATTTTTTTATACTTTTCTTACTAACATTACATTTCATTTGTGATGTTCTTCTTGACTATTTTGCCCTATGGCTTTATAGACTGTAACCGAAGGTCTTATCTTACAGTACTAATGATGGAAAGGATATCTGTGTCTTGCCCATAGATTCATTAATTGTTTAACAACAACCAGCAATCTACTGAATCTATCTATAAAAATAGGAGTCTGTTGTTTTTTTGATGGTTAAGATGTTTTCAGTGCTCACTTGATTAATAGTAAGTGCAATTCCATTAGCAGGCAGAAACAGAGAGGATAACTAGAACAGAAACAATTAATCTTAAATATATGAAATCCCTTTGCCAGACAAAGCTGTGCAAAAGATTAACTGGGGCAGATATTTTTCATGACAATGCCTTCTTTTAAACAGGTGAGCTCTGTGCTATTTATCTTAAATTAGCCTTAAAATAGATTAAAAATACGCCTAAACCATTGCCATTATTATTATACACTGTATTTCGCAAACCCTGGAAAAAAATATGCTTGAAACAGTCAAAAGTTTTCATACAGTTTGTCTAGTTTTGGCCTCTGGTTTTATGAAAGCTCTAAGGCTGCTAGTCACAATACCAAAAATATAGCATAAATAAACATTATTTATTAAGTTGCTGTTGTTTAGTGCCATATGTTGCATTTGTCATTCGGCACAGATTATATGAAGCCTTAGGATTTACCAGTGAAAAACTGGACGAGGCTCCTTTAAATACAGGTATGCAATCCATTATCCAGAAACTCATAATCCAGAAAGCTCCAAATTATGTTAAGGTCATCTCTAATAGACTCAATTTTATCAAAAAATAAAAAAAATTTAAAAACAATTTCCTTTTTCTCTGTAATAATAAAACAGTAGCTTGTATTTTATCATTAATCATTTTTGGAAGCAAAACAAGCCTATAGAGTTTATTTAATGTTTGCATTATTTTCTAGTAGACAATCCATTATCCGGAAAGTCCCAGGTCTTGATCATTCTGGATAACAAGGTCCCATACCTGTATTTGAATTCCATTTTAGCACTATGACATCATGCAACCCAGGTAATATCACGTATGTAATAAATATGAATAGAATGACAATGTTTTTATGACTATAAACTTGTTATGGTGTTGTAGGAGCCCAAACAAATGGTGCACAAAAAGTGGTGCTTGATTCCAAAATGAATGAAAACACCAGATTTAGGGTACTAATAAATGGGTGGCATTTATTTTCGTGTTATATAACAACTAAGCTCTAAAGAAGTATATAGAATCAATGAGTTCTAGCCTAGGAGTGGGTACAAGCTTAATTCTGGGTTACTGTAAATTCCATAGGCAATAACACAGTATTTTAAACTTAATTCTAAAAGAAGCATAAAGTGGTAAGAGCTTGTATCCTAGGGACACAATATTTTTTATTGATTTTACTAAATTTAGACTTACTTATATGCAAAGCTAAATATACAGTCATATCATTCTTCCATTTTTCTTGCCTTGTGTAGTAGTGTACTTGTGTATTAACTTTGAGAACTTGTGTATTAACTTCATAGTGTTACTTCCTGTTAGGTTTAGGGAACTGGCATAATGTGTTCTACCTGTTTCATGTGAATAAAGTTTCTTGGACTTCAGCTGGGAAGGCAGCAAACACAATGGCATCACATCTCTCTGAGCAAACTATCTGAGTTTAACAGATTTTATTGTGCAGGGCCAAGCAGTTGGGTAACTACACCGTTTTTATATTAAATATTAAGCTCATTAAATTATATTATCATATATTTTTTCAAATTTCTCAGCATATTTGAATTTATAAATGCATTTGGAATGCAAGATAGACGTTGATTGGATGATGAATAATGCAATCCTAGCCCCATAGGCTCCAATGAAACAGGACACCGAGGGAAAAAAGTGTAAAATCTTAGATTAACCAAACAAGAACTTATAAAAAAAATGCAGATACACTTGCTTTATTAAGCAAGATGATTTATAAATATGGTGAGAATAATGTCCGTAAAGGATGTAAACAGGCAAACACCATATCACAGGAAGCCCAGTTCAAAGAGTTTTTCACTTTAAAGACTTGATGCAAACAAATATATCTATGGTTTTGAAGACATGCAAATAATACAGATGGAAGGATGCCTCATGCTGAGAAGGGACAGTAAAATTGTTCTTATATGAAAGAGAACATTGCAAATGTTCCCAAACCGCGAAATTAATGTGTTGCACAATCCATTTCTTTCATCAGTTTTAAATTTGCACTGCCGACTCTCTAGACAATACCATTTCTTTCTACTATGTATAAAGTTTTATTCAAGGACAATCTGCAAGAGCATGTTTATATCTTTAAAGCAGATTTCACACCAGAAGGTTAATAGAAGCAGGCTGGAAATATATTTGTTTCCTCTATGTCACTGGCTAAAAGTACTGACTACTGACTTCTATCTTGGACACTGGCCCTGTGGAACATGTTAAAAAGTATGTATTCATTTTTATACCTGTTTTTCATAACACCTTTTGTTAGCGTCTTAATAAAAAAAATGTGGCTCACAGTTCAGCATGACCCATGATGATCAGTTAATAGTGCTACTCCAGCAGACTTCTACACTGAAATCCAATTTTCAAAAGAGCAAATAGATTTTTTTTTTATTCAATTTTAAATCTGACATGGGGCCAGACCAGAGCTGGACTGGGAGTAAAAAACAGCCCGGGTAAGCTCGTGTGGACACACACACACACAGAGACACACACACAGAGATACAGACACAACACAGACACACAGACAGACTGACACAGACAGACACACAGAGACAGAGACAGACACACAGAGACACAGACACAGAGAGAGACATACACAGAGAGACACACTCAGACAGACACAGAGGGGCAAATTCACTAAAACGCGAAATGTCATCAATTCGTAACTTCGCACATTCACTAACTAAAGTACTAAAGTAGATAGACTAGCGAAATTTTGCACCCTAACGCCAGGTGAAGTTGCGTACTGACGAAGGATCGTAATTACGCAAATTCACTAAGATGACCATTTTACTGAACGTTACCACTTACTCTAGACGTTACCACGTCGGTGTTCGTAAATTACGAATTGATGTAATGCTGGCGAATTAGCCAAAAGAATACAGAAAACTTTCCGTAGCAATTTTTTGCAAGAACCACATTTTTCTAATGTTGATATTTTATGGTTTATGACAATATGTTTTTAATTTATATTTCTTTGCTGCAGATGTAAGCAGGGAAAAAATTCAGCACTAGATAGATAGATCATAACAAATGTACTACATTGTTTTCTAACCTTGGAGGTTTATTTGTCAAGGGTCCTTTTGGTCGTAAATATACAATGCTTTTGTTAGAAATAAATTATATTTGTGGTTTATATCTGCTACTGTTGAGTCTGCTCCTTATTAACCTCTGGGCAACTGCTGAATAGAGGCATAAAGTTATATAGATGTAAAATCAAGTAGATCCTGGGTTTTGTTAGTAGTTCTACATCTTCATTGCTATCTGATTTTTACTATAACTTACATTCTTAAAACAATACAAAAGATATAAATAGTGTGCCATCCACTATCCTTCTCCGATGAGCCCAGAGTGGAGGAGGAGGGAGGCACATTTATCAACATTTAGGGGCCGATTTACAAATTTCACGTGAAATGATCGAAGTTCGATCGAATACCGATCGTACGAATTTCCAGGCCCAGACAGGCAATCTGTGGGTTCTGGCAAATGCCAGATGGGCAGCTGTAAGTTGCCATAGAAAGTGACTATTAAGTGGGCTGGTGGAGGCTGTTTGGGCCTCTTTGTAGCAGGAATGGCAGGGCTTATTTTGAATCCCAGTCCAGTCCTGGAAGCTGCCCATAGGCTTCTGAGGCTTAGTCCTGCTCGAATACTATTTGTACTATCGTAGCGTTCGATCGTTCGAATCGGACACTCGAAGGAAATTTCATGATTTTCGTGAAATCGAACGATCGGTATCCGATTGTACGAATCCATCGAGAAATCGGATATTGAGCAAAATGATAGCCTAAAACAATTCGATAAGCATTCGATGGTCGAATACTTATCGAATTGTGAATTTGGGAATTTGGTCAAGTTGATTTCTGGGAGTAATAGTAAATTTGCCCCTTAGAGACAGATTTCAAAGTAATTGGAGCTTTTTCATTTAAATTAATTTAAATTAAAAAAGACCAATCGAAATTTACTTTAAAAATAAACTTTTCCAATTGAGGGGGAATAGTCCATATTCAAATTGATTGAGTCAGGTTTTTAGCACATTAGATCCAATTCGAATCAAATGATTTACCCCCCCAAAAAAAACAATTTTTCAAAGTCCACCAAATGGGGTCTAGGAGGTCCCCCATAGGCTAAAACAGCAATTTGACTGTTTTTTAAATGGTTAGGAGACATTATATTTTTGCAAACTTTAATCAAATTTGGAATATTTCCTAGTCGAAGTACACAAAAATAGCTAGAAATTCGAATTTTTCTACTTCAAATTTTCAATTTGACCCTTGATAAGTCTGTCCCTTAGTGGTTTTAGAGGTTTTAGAAACCACAAAAACCCACTTTCTCTAAAATCAATACAAGGGGGGAGATGTAATAAAAATATACAATGTGCAAATACAAATATGAATGTCCCAATGTAATATTCTTCATTAGACTTTTACTGGATTGCAAATCTTAATGGTGCATTGAGAACCTGCTTGAAGGTGGAGTAAATTTATGAAGCAAAAATAACAACTTTGAAATTTGAATTCTCTACTGTTGCACAAGGGGTAAGGTTTTTTGCAAAGGCAAATTGCTCACTTTGTGATCATTTATTTGCATTGTAAATGAATTGTGAATGACTTTTGTGTTAGTGGCCAATAATACATTTCTCCAAAAGAGTAAAAATGGAAAAAAATTATCCAAAAAAAAAAGTCAAAACTTCTAAAATATGAGTTTTTTTGGAGAATCAGAAAATCAGAAAACCGTTAAAAGTCTGAATTGATTAAAATTAAAATTGTTCCAGTTGGATCAGCACAGTGACTTCAATTTCACAGATGAGGAAATGTAGAATTTGCCAAGAATCGATACCTGGCAAAAAAAATTAATTCATCATTACTGGTCACTTCTGAAAAGAGTTGTAACATCTCTAGGAACTGAGTTGTACAAAAAAGTAAATTTTATATGTGCCGTTATGATCAGAAGAGTACAAACTCTCAGAGAAGTATTCATAATAATAGAGCAGTCAGTCATGGTGAGTCCATTTTCCCTTGACATAATTATTTTAGGCAGGATATTAAAAGAAAACTCAAGAAGAACACAAAGTTTCCTAGTGTCTGATTTCTTTTTTTTACATGCTCTCTGCGTTTAAAGATCAATGTTCTCTTCCTGCATTTTCAGCACCTTTTCCTTACCAAGTTTTATGTTCCCTTCATCTACTCCCAGTTCTATTATTGCATAACTAATATGTCCTTCACCTTGTGCAAGCACTTGAGGAACATTTATTATTTTACGAAGAAGAATGTGTGTCTTCAAATGTGCCCAGTCATCAAAAGAGAGATGCCACAGCCAACTATACTAAAAAGCTATGGTTGAAAATAAATTGCATGACTTTGCCTAGCCTGATCGTACTTTTAAGAGGAACATGTACTCAAATCTAAAGAAGTTTCACAAAGACTTGAACAGCTTCTAAAACTGAACTGAAGATAATTAACCTCTACAATTGTAGTAAAAAGGGGTGCATAAAAGATAAATTCTGTCATGGGAAATAACATTTAATACCAGAGAAAAGACTTGTACAAAGGTTAACTTTTTAGCCTTCAAGGTGAACTCAATCAAAGAACTTTTGTTGACTCTGAATATTGTTATCAACATGGTCATCTTGGAGTCTTCAGATTTCCTTAGTGTTTCTGTCCTTTGATAGCTGAAAAAAAATTTCAAACATAGTCTTTTGAAAAGGTGTCCAAACTGTGACACCTGGTCAGAATCATAACAAAAGAGGCAGCAGACAAAGAACTGCTAGGGACCTAAACGTTGATTGAGAAGACATTTATTCCAGAAACCTACCTGTATGTTGACCCACTTGGCGAGAAAATGTACTAGGGTAAATACTATTTATATTATTCTAAATAAGGGGTTGATTTAATACTTTTTTTTGCTTCTTGCATTCATATAATTCATATAATTATGGCCCTTCCATTTGTTGTTAGTCTTCCACGAGTTTAGCATTGTTGAGAGAATGTTTGGAATACAAATTTTTAAGTGGAAGATTACCAGCTGGACATCACCTTTTACAGTTGCCAGAGGCCTTCACAACATTAGCCCTGAGTGGATGTACAGTAACAGTGGTATAGGCCAACCTGTTAGAAATCCACAGTAGGGATGGCGCGAACTGTTCGCGCGCGAACTTGTTCGCGCGAACATCTGCAAAATATTCGCGAACGTCGCGCAACGTTCGCCATTTTGGGTTCGCGCATAGTTGCGCGACTATTCTCAGCATTTATATAGTTGCGCGACTATTTTCAGCATTTATATGGCGTATTTTTTCTGTGCTTCAGTGGCTGCGACTATTTTCAGCATTTATATGGCGTATTTTTTCTGTGCTTCAGTGGCTGCGACTATTTTCAGCATTTATATGGCATATTTTTTCTGTGCTTCAGTGGCTGCGACTATTTTCAGCATTTATATGGATTTATACAATGGATTTTTCAGATACATTTTTGCCCTTGATCCCCCTCTGGCATGCCACTGTCCAGGTCGTTGCACCCTTTAAACAACTTTAAAATCATTTTTCTGGCCAGAAATGTCTTTTTTAGCTTTTAAAGTTCGCCTTCCCATTGAAGTCTATGGGGTTCGCGAATATTCGCGAACAGTTCGCGTTTTGTCGCAAGTTCGCGAACATGTTCGCGAACATTTTTTCCGCGGTTCGCGCCATCCCTAATCCACAGGACATGGGTTCAGTGGTTTATTTAACAATCCTCTATCCTGTATGATTAGAAACACAAATGGACACATTAACAGATAAAATTCTTATATATTAGTGGCAGGGTTTCGGATTGGGACAACAAAAATAGAAAAGAAAATGACGTCCTAAATGAAGGGTAGTTACCAACTTCTTTCCTGGCACCAGACATATAAAAAACAAACTATAGTGTCAAATGCTCATTCTAGTTGCCATTTTTGTTCATGAAATTAAGAAAAATTGCCAATTCTGAGTTATATTTTCTGTTGAAAACCTTTTTTTCATACAGAGAGTGGCAGCCCTGGCTTAGGGGAAATATGCTATCCAAAAATATTTTCCTTACTACACTACAAAACAGTTGTCTCCAATTTTATCAATGCACAGAACAGTTATTGTCCCTTCCAATTTTTTTTCCATTGATATATAGATATCTAATGTATAGGAAGAGTAAAAAGAGTAAATAGTAAGGTTATAGCTGCCTGCATTCCTTTTCCCTACTGACAGTCTGTTTTACTTTGCTATATTCGTTTAAGGAAATTATAGCTCAACAGGGACTATTTGAAGTGATAATTAATGACTGCTTGGTCAAGGCTGAAGCAAGTTGTATCATAACACACACAAAAAGAAGAATTTTATTATACTTTTGTTTGTCAATACAAATAGGGGCAAATTCACTAACACTAAATTCACTAACGCTAGCGCTAATTCGCCAGTGTGACGTCAATTTGCAACTTCGCGATTCACTAACAGTGTCCCTGGCGAAAATTCGCTAACGAAGTAGATAGACTTGCTCAACTTCGCACCCTTACGCCAGCTGAAGTTGCGCACTGACGAAGGGACGTAACTACGCTAATTCACTATTCAGATGAATATTTTTCTTAACGTTACCTCTTATGTTAGACGTTACTTCGCCAGGTCAGACCTGGCAAAGCTCAATACAATAGATAGGAGTTTGAAAAAAAAATCCCAAAAAACACTGGCATCTTTTACCTTTTGTAGGGTGATAGTCTGAAAAAGAGCAAAAAATTTTTTTGGGGGGGTTACCATCCTTCCCCACCTACATTTCCTAACATATGGCAACTCAACTATACAGTGGGCACATGTTTAAGGCAATAGGACAACTTTATTTTATTTATTAAAGGTTTCCTGGGCTTTTGTAGTGGAATGTAGTGGCTGTAACATACACCTCTATTATACGCTTAAGTTTGCGCTGTATGCAAATTAGGCATCACTAGCGTAAATGCGCATTGCCTGGCAAAGTAACGGTAGCGCTACTTCCCTACCATCCGCTGCCCTGAGCACACATTTGTATCTTAGTGAATTTGCGTAGCGATGACAAAAATTCACCTGGCAAAGTGCAGCAAACGCCGGTGAAGCTGTCACTAGCACATTTTCACGCTTTAGTGTATTTGCCCCATAGTCTCTTTAACCACTGATATTTCTAAGAGTATGGGCAGCTTATTCTTACCACTGGCCATAGGAAATTTAAGCTTTCCTACAGGATAGTGTGATGTTTCATTGCCCATTGTGCAATTTCTTCACCCTACACTCTGTACTTAATTCTCCACTGAACAAAATCTTTGCACATTCTGTACCAATATTGATGACGTCTATAAAAATGGTCTTAAAGCCATTAAAAAATGATAAGTAATCACAGATTTCTCCTCTACTTAAAAAGGAAAAACTAAATAAGAACTGACAGGAGCCTCATTGTGATTACTAGCCAGGTGGAAAAACACGACTCACTGTCCCCTCCTGCACCTTTATCAGTGCTCGTCTGACCTCAATAACTGTGAACGTTGCTAATAGAGTGTACAATTACTTTAGGTTTCTGCTTGTATGATCTTTCATTTTGTGGATTATTAATGAAAGTTATTTTATCAAATCGAATGCTAGTTCTTTTGTTTTACGGCATATGAGCATTTCGGCCAATATGCAACAATTACCCATGTATTTGTCATTGCTATAATGAAAAGGAGACTTAACACATGGGAATCAGCACATCCATCAACATTTGTATTTCATTTAATTATATATATATTTATTTTTATTTTTTTACAAGGTGAAAAAAGCAAAACTGAGAATGTATTTGCCAGTTTGTTCCTATATTCCTGTGAAAATGGCACTGGGAATTGAAATGACAGCTACTTGCTAAAATAACATGCTGGAAATGTCAATTTTTTATTCTTTCTACTGTTTTCCTTGGAGTTAAGTGCTATGCATGCCATCCTACTGAAATCAACCTTTTGAGTTTTTATTTAAGAACTGGAAGATTGTAGGCATATAACAGCAGCATATGAAACCAGTGGGTTCCAATAGATGAGCTACTGTGATAAAATCTACTCACCATGGTGGTCCAGTGGTGAGGCGGGGACACCCACTGCACCATCAGCAGGGATGCCAACCAGGCCGCTCCTCTTCCCTTACACTGCCTGCTTCCTAGTGTGCTCCTCTTTTTAAAGGCACATGTGTGCTGGCGTGATTACGTTAGCGTAGTGTAGGGTTGCCACCTGGCCGGTATTTTACCGGCCTGGCCGGTATTTTTGATGGTTGATCCCAATGTTATTAATAGGAAAAAAACATATTTATATAGGAAGGCCGGTATTTTTTTCAAGAAAAGGTGGCAACCCTAGCGTAGTGACATTTTGGATTTTATCATTGCCCATGATAGGATCTGATTCTGTGGTTCCTGAGCCTTGTGCTATTCTTTTTCTTGCTGATTCTGATTTCACCCCTGCCTTGATAACGACTATTCTGAACTCCGAAATCTGACCCTTGCCTGATTATTGACTACTTCTTCTTCTGAATCCCTCCTGTCTGATTGATCACCCAGTTTGACCCTTTGCCTACCTGATTACGTTTGTCTTCTGCCTGCCGCCACACAGCGTGCATGACTACGATTCTGGTTCCTGTTCTGTACCGTGACCGTCGGACCTAAAGACTCTATCAAACAGTCATTCCCCATTGCTTGCCAGAACCTTTCGCCTTGCACCTCTCATAAAAATCCAGGTGGCATCTGAGTAAGCTGAGGGCTCCTCCCGAAGCCAAAGGTGGTCACTAGTTATGGGCGAATCTATCCTGTTTCGGCGAAAAATTCGCTAAACGATTTGCGGCATGTTTTTGACGCATCACGTTGTTTTTGACGTGTCACGTTGTTTACGATGCGCGCCGTTTAGTTTTTGGCACCCAACTCTTTTTTTTTACGCCAGCGAATTTTCGCTGGCATTTCGGGAATTTATTCGCCGGTGGCGAATCGCGGGAATTCGCAGAATAAATTCGCCCATCATTAGCGGTCACACTACTGGTGAAGCACGAGCCAAGACCAGGGTGCTTGGCATTTGTTCTGGTGTTGGTTGCGGACCGTGTTAGCTACAAAAAATCCATGCAACAGCCTTAGACTATTACTTTAATTCCTAGTTAGGTCATTCTGTGTTAAGAAGTGTGTAAGCCATGACTAAAGACATTACAATTTCTGCACAGTGTAGTAAAACAAAAGAGCAGACCAAAACAAAGCTGGTTGCCATATTCATTTTTTTTACTTATTTAAAAGAAAAAATTCTAATTATTTCACCACCACAATTTCGGAAAAGACATCAGACTTCAGACAACGTTTCTGTAACAATGACATGTAATAGAGCAGGGGTCCCCAACATGCAAGGTGATAGTTCTGGCCAGCAATGGGGCACGACTGTTATCAAAGTCTTTGGGCAGAAGGTCATGGAAAAAGGCGTAGACAAAATTCATAATCAGATCAGGCCGGATCGGGGCAGGTGGAGTACAAACAAAGTCAGGCATGCAGTAGTCAAACCAGGAGATCGGTCAGAGGGTTAAAGCAGAATCAATAATCAGGCCAGGATACAGAATGTAGAGTAGTCAAAAGCCAAGGGTCACAACAGGAATCAGACAGGTTCAGACAGGATAGCTTTAAAGCTCAGAAGCACCAGGAACAAACTACTATCATGGGCAATGGAAAAAACTAAAAGGTCCCTTGAAATATTTAAATTTGGCACCATTGCGTGCTGAAGACATAATGTCAGCGCCCATGCACCTTTAAAAGATGTGCGCACACTAAGAATATTGACATTGAACTAAGAGGATTAGCTAGGCGGGCGTCCCCACCGCAAGCACTAGACCACTAGGGTAAGTGGCTTTTACTACACTGTTAATGCCAAATTAGGTCTGTGATTGGCTATTTGGTAGCCCCTACGTTGACTGGCAGCATACAGGAGACTCTGTTTGGCAGTACAGCTGGTTTTTATGCAATTAAAGCTTGCTTCCAAGTCACAAATTCAAAATTAAGCACCTGCTTTGAGGCCACTGGGAGCAACATATACTGGTTGGGGATCACTGATGTACAGGGATCTGACAATGAAACATATTTTGTCTATTGCACATTATGGATAGCTGAAGTAGACACAAACATCAGTCTTCAATCTAAAGCATACAACGAATTATATTTCTGACCCCTAAGTGTGAAGTCATTCAAACACGCCATGATATATGTAGAAACATTTCTGTAATAAAACATTTCTTCTTAATGCACATATAAAGAGAGGGAATGAACAGCTTAAAGTCTAAAATAACTCAGGTGGACAAATGTAGATACACAGAGGGGATGGGAACATGAGTAGGAAGATGAGTGATGATTAGATTAATTCAGTTAATAGAGGTGTTATATCTTTCTGTGTTTTCAGTCTATTTGAAGATTAAGCTATTCCTTTTAAACAGTAGTCAAAGACAACCCAAATTTTGCTGATTAAATTGGAAATGCTTATCAGTGAGATCCTACCTATCATATTGTTGGAAATTATTCACAAATCTTCAGATATTGTGATGAACCTCCAGCTAACGACCAGTCTGGGGAGGAACACATCAACAACCTGGCTGATTGATATCTGGTCATATGTAAATTATGCAGGCCATATTATGCACCCCATACAGTAAATAGACCAATATTCTTCTAATCCAGTCTAAAGAGACCAAGTCCTCAGCTTTTATAAAGCCATGTATGACCAATTTTACACCACCACCATGCTATGCCTCTGAGCTCAATATACATTTATGGGGATGGTAGAACACTGGAGCTCAGGCAACTCTCATCAATAATTTGCCCAATCTGACAGTTACAATAAAAAGTTCTAGTCATAAACATACATCTCTTTGACACCATGATATGAATTGTCAGTTCAAATATGAGGAACAAGAGGAACAGTGTGTAATCTAGAGAATAAATGGGGTTGAATGATACCTGAATTTAAAGCAAGTAACAAAACATATACTGTATGGTCAACAATGGACAACCAAATAACTTATGTTTTATCAAAAGGAATGAATTTCATGGTTCTGTCATAATGTAATAGCTAATAGCATGTAACTATATTGTACAGTTCCAAAGAAGTTTTGTCTCTAATTACAAAGAAAATACAATATGTATTTTATTTTATTTTACTGTGCTTTGTATATAACCTGCATATAGAGATGAGCAATTTATTTTGCCAATTTTCACTGGGGAAATGGCAACAATAGACTACAATGGGAGAAAAAAATGTTGCGCTTCAGAAAAAATGCAGAGCATCATAAAAATTTGTCGACCATAAACATTAATGCATTTCGGTAAAGGAATACAGATATAGGATCTATTATCTGAAAACTCATTACCCAGAAAACTTCAAATTACAGAAAGGCTGTCTTCCATAGACTCCTTCCTAATCAAATAGTCCAGATCTTTAAAAATGATTTCCTTTTTCTCTGTAATAATAAAACAGTAGATTGTACTTGATCCAAACTAAGATATAATTTGTCCTAATTGGAAGCAAATCCAATTTATTAGGTTTATTTAATGTTTACATGTTTTCCTAGTAGACTTAAGGTATGAAGATCCCAGTTAATGAAAGATCTGTAAACCCTAAGGTCCTGAGCATTCTGGATAACAAGTCCCATACCTGTACTGGTTTCTTCTTCCAAATTGAAGTAAATATTAAAGTATGAGGTTATGAGTAAAGATTGAGTAAATATTTAAAAATATTTATTGGCGCAGTCTGAGGAAATACAATATTTCACTGTTGTATTTGACCACCTTTTTAGGTATCTATTGTGACTTGATTTTGTTTAAACATGTCAAATTGACTCTATCATTTATTCATTTATCAACTAAGTTATGTGAATTTTTTTAACTCAAATAAATTCAAATGTACTCACAACTTGAATGGGAGGTTAATTTATGAAAAAACTCAAATGTCTAACATTCAATCAAATAAGAACAACCCGGAAATTTTAATCAAGTTCTATTTTGAGTTTTCTTCGGAAGTAAAACTTGATTTTTGACCTGATTTTATGGGAGCAAGTCAAGTACCAATTTGGTACTTGCTATGTCTAAGAGTTCTTGGTGGATCAGTTAAACAAACTTTCAATATACTGCAAGGAATACAATTTCTATCTTGACTTTTAATGAACTGGACCAGTAGGTGAACAGCTTTCCAAATACTTTGGCTCTCCACACACAAAAAGGCAGTTTGCAACTGAAGTGTGATTGAACAAATGTAATATTCCTCTTCTTCTATGCATGTTCTTTTGTTAAATCTGTAATCCAAACAGAGTAATTAATTCTGAACGGGGGCAATCAAATGAACTATCAGCTAGAGATGGCATATTCCAATAAACCAGTAATAGAAATAGAAATGCTTTGAGAGAAAGTCAATAAAAATGAAAAACAAAACCCAATATGTTAAATGGTTTATTAAGGAAAAATAGCAAAGGAGCCAGCAGGAACAAAAAAAAACCAATTATTAACAAAATGAAGTTCATAAAACACTGTTACCTTTAGTTTGCATTTAACTAAAACAATGTGGTTTGGGGTATTTGAACATGGTAGTCAGATCAGTGATGCATAGGCAAGCCTATGAAAATCCTTTATTTGCCCCATTTTATCATGGAGATCCTATCTGATCCCCATTGGAATCAGCAGTCATGCCCTGTTTTATGGCTGAGATTCTAGCTTTCTGTATAATAGAGCATACTGTCCCAGTGGCTGCACAGATCCTATCTGATCCCTATTGGAAGCGACAGTCCTGCACTGTTTTATGGCTGAGGTTAAAACTGCAAATATATTTCTTATGTGTAAGAGGTATAATGATCTGTTGATTTCATCAACAAACCAGCAAATTGGGCATTTCCATTTCCTTCCCCCCCCTCACTTCCTCACTTGTTCTTTGCCATTGCCAGAACTAACATTGTCTCTTCACAAGAAAGACTCAGTGGGGGGTGGGGGGTGTGCCAGAAACAGAAGCTCAAACACAGTTGATGGTTTTCGCACAGGTTGCACCCCCCCACCCCCACGTGTGTGATGCATTTGTCTATATATATATATGATTAGTCTGGTGAGATATTAAATGGAGAAAAAGGGTCGGTCAGCAGCCCTTTCTATGTTGCTCTTTGCCTGTTCAATCACATTCAGTGGGAAGTGGCAGTTAGAGGCACCTCTGCTTCTGTCTGATGTGCTTTACGAACTACACATTATGCCACATGCATCATTGCTTTTTACCAGAATCTGATCTTTTTATCTGAAAGCACTCAGTAATATATTCTTTTTATGTGTCTGCTTCAAACAAAGCACTTAATTATTAGACATAAGTGCTGCTGAGCAAACAGAATACTGAGTTATATGGCGAAAGGAAGTGGGAAGACTTAAGTAGAGCTTCAGCAGCTGAGAGCAGAGTTATTATTAGCATCCAATATACATTCAGTATATGCATACATTATACAGTTTGAGATTATAGTAAAATTCCTCCATTCAAACATCCCTATAAATCCTCTCCTGATCATCCCAAAGAGCCTTTATTGCGAATTATACAGTGCGCAACAACACAAAGCACATTATCGGATTATCACCTAATTAATGGTATTAGCAATCCATTCTTTTATTTGCAACAGCCGTGCGGCTAGTGATTACTTGCCTTGCAGCTCTTGTAAAACGCTCCCGTTATTAGCCATGATCACTATTGTACAAAAGATGATTATTCATCATCCGCAAAAGGCAAAACTTTAGGGGTAAAAAAATAAATAAAGACAAACAGTTCTTGGGTATTCCAAATAAATTTGATTACAGATAGAAACATTAGAATCCATTTTCTGCCTTAAAGTCAATTTGTACTATTTTCTCTGATCTAGTAGTACATTTCATTCCTGTTCTGTGCAATCCTGAATGGCAGTGAGTGGCTGGCCTGTCTCAATAAAATGTCATGATGTTTTAGAACCTTCCAAGAGCAGCAAAAAAAATAATTTGGCTCAGTTTGAGGCCACACAGAAAAGAATGTTCTTTTTTGGATACATTTGGATTCATGCAATGAAGGGTTTGTTTAGAGAAAATGGTTATGGTACAGTATCTTTCATCATCCACATCCTCAAGCACAGATATTATCGTACAAAACAAAGTATGATACTCGGTGTGTGTGGCAGGAGTCGAGCCAACCAATATTAGCAAAAGACTTGGATAACAGTCAACTTGTCGATCGGCAAGGTCTGTAAATTTTGATTGAGTGTCTATCAAGGAATCATCAGATACTATTGTTTCTACCAGTATTTCTGAAGATTCTACTCTGAGGGGTCTATTTATTAAACTTAAACTTTTCCTGGTCGAGATTTTAAAAGGGAAAAATTCAAAGTAAATACACAAGATAAAAATTTGTGACATTGTGTAGAAGTCAATGGCAGATATTTAGTGATGGGCGAATGTATTCGCCAGGCGCAAATTCGTGGCGAATTCCCGTGATTCGCGAAACGCCAGTGAAAATTTGCCTGCCAAAATTCGGTGGCGAAAAAAAAAAAACAAGCCATGCGCCGAAAATGACACGGCGCGCGTCGAAAACGACGCAACGCGTTAAAAACGACACGTCACAATTGATGCGGCGTGCATCATTAACGACGTGACGCGTCAAAAACGGGCTGCGACTTGTTTCACGAATTTTTCGCCAATTTGTGAATTTAGCTGGAAATTTGCAATTTTTCAGCGAAGCGAAACGGGATAGATTCGCCCATCACTACAGATGGTCCCGTTTACAATTGGAACATAATTTTGGGCTGTTTGCTCTGATTATTGTTTGATAATCCGATAAAGTCAATCAGAAATATTGAGCACAGGATAAAGAGTGAGGAAATATATCCAATCACAGTTTGTTACCTTTGGCATCTATTTAAGGAAGAGGGCTTGGCATCAAACATGCAGAGACTCACAGGCTTGCACATGGACATATGTACACATAGTCGCGTGCACCCCCGTGTCTGTGCAAAGGTGCAACTATCACAGTGTGCACCGAAGCCTTACACATACAGTTGGCATCCTGGTTGGCATGCAGGATCACCATTAGAAATGTTGGGCCCCTGTATGCCTTCATGGTTTATCCACCCTGTGACCAATACTACTGTAGAATCCAGATGGACAAAAGTATGTTGACACCTGCCAGCTCTCCACCTTATTTCTTAACCAAGGTTATTAACATCATATCAGCATCTACTGTACTGGGAATGCAAACACAGATGCTCTGGATATGTGCTGGTTCACATTTAGCATTCTAATTAATCCCACAAGGGTTCATTTGGGCTGGGGTCAAGGCACTCTGCAGGTCTTCCTCTCCCATCCTTCAAGCCCATTCTCTATAGACTTTATGAATAGGGTTATTAGCTTACTGAAGTAGGACAGGTCCTTCTCCAAACTGTTGACAAAAACATAGTGTAACTGCCATTAAAATCTTTATACAGTGTTGTGATAGCTGTTTTAGCAATTATGGCTGTGGCAAAATAACCAATTCCAAAAAGGAGGAGCAGTGTCCATGAACTTTTAATTATATATTCTATTGCCTTCCTGGGTGCAAAATGCTCCTATTGGAAATGCTGTCTTTAGTCCCCATAGATTGGTGATCCACAGAAAACTCATAGCTGGCAGGTCTAACACATATACTGTACTTTTTATGATTTTATAAAACATCTGAATGTTCTTTCCTTCCTATATTACTCTTTCTGGAAAAATACATTGAAATAAAGCTGTGAAGAACCACCTTCTCTGCTTCAACTGAAACTTCATTTTCTCTAGTCTGATATTGAGACCAAGGAAAGAAACCCGTAGCTGACAGCTCTAACACATATACTGTTAATGAGTTTATAAAAAGTCTGAATGTTCTTTCTTTCCTATATTACTCTTCCTGGAAAAATAAAAATAAACAAAACTCACAAATAGGGCACATTTTCTCCAGACAAGGACAAACAAAGAGGAAATTAGACATGACAAAGGAGAACTGTAACAAGCAATTTAGAACATGTGCTGCTTTTGGTTAATTATACCTGATTTTAAAAATGACTCATACTGGAGGTTTTAAAAGTGTCTACATTTTGCATAAAATCTTTGAAAAAGGTCCCTATCTATGTGCCCCCACACAAAATGGATCAACATCTAGCAAGGTGAACTGTGATCTCACTTGCATTACAGAATTAATCAAGTTCTCTCATCTTTTAATGCCTGGCTTTGCATAATGAGTTTGTATTCATACAAATGGTTATGGGAATAATGTTATGAGGGAGAAAGAGCTGTTAAACAACTCAGACAAAACTAGAAAGAAATAGCTCCACAGAAAGAATTCTGCAATCACAAGATGGGTTTAGTAGCTAAGCCCTATTCCTAAACATAAACCATTGTAATCCACACAATTACCTGTACATTTTGCATATGGATTCATGGTCTTAAATGAGAACAATACCTACAATCCAATGGCACCACTCCAAAACCACACCATGATATGTGTACCTGGCTACAAAATGCACAGTGGGTCCCAACATGCACTAGCTTCACTGCTTTACTTTTTTCAGCCAGGTATACGCATAGGAATTGATGTGAGATTAGGGGGTTGTGCATTAAGTTAGTAGAAAGGGGGGCAATTTGCTTTCTACTTTATTCCTAGGTGAGTTCTCTAACTCTTGGGGGACATGGAGGTCATACAAGAACTGACCATGTATCCTCCCCACCTGGGAAAAACTGAAAATGCAACATACGACTTAACTCATTTATCTCATTTATCCCACTTATCACAGAATATTGTGTCACAGCATCCCATCCAATTAAAGAGTTCACCATTGAAAACAATGGTGCTTTGGTATGCTAATGAAAAGGTTAAATGCATTAAATGAGTTAAGATAACTTTAGATAACACAGTTTCTTCAATTAATGCTGAGTCACAACGCATTTAACTTACAAATCCAAGTGACTCTATCTGTATGTCCATCTTTCTATGGTATCAATTGTTTATGCAAAGTTCACAAATGATCGTAAAAACAGAGAATTGAAGGAATTGCTTTGACTCATTTTCACTTATTGATGTGCTAATGCAGTATGGAAGAACTAGCATTGCGAATGAGCACATTAAATCTTCTACCTAATCCGATTCCCAAACCAACTGGTATCCATAGTTCATGATAAGGAATGGTGTCAAGGACACCTTGAATAATGTTTATATTATTCTTTAGCACCTTAAATGAAGTGATATCAACTTTTCTACTGATAAATCAGCACTTTGGCTTCATCACTAACATCAATCAATCACAAGAGCATCAGCGTTTTCAAATGGAACACACACACACTTTTAGAAATACAATAAAATCCCATAGCAACAGGGTAAGCAGTGACTTGTGTGAAATGTTCTCTGAGATCAAACCATTAATTTTAACTCATAAATCAGAATTTCTATGCATTGTAAGCACCTACTGACAATAGGAGATTGAGAAATATTCAGCTTTTAAAGCCAAATATGGTATTGTTCATGTCTTATTTAAAATAGCTCATTTGAGGTCCCCATGTTGCACCACATTAGTTCACAGTCAGAAGATGGGACCCGTCTACAAAGCTAGGTGGTGCCCCAGTTGATAAAATATGTGTATATCGGCAATATCTAACCTTTGCCACCCATAGGTGCTGTTAAATTTCAACTTGTGATGCCCTGACAGCCTTTCTATTTTAGTGTGATTCTTATAATTGTTCAAAAAGATTAGTGATCGTAGGGATGGGCGAATTTGACCTGTTTCGCTTCCCAAAAAATTTGCTGCTGGTGAATTGTCGTCGACACCCATTAAAGTCTGTGGGCGTAATTTTTTATGGCACAATGCCATTCTAGTCTATGGGCGTCATTTCCACAGCGGAACAAGAAGAAAAAATATGTCCATCACTAGTGATCAGCGACTCTGACCCATTTCACTTTGCCAATAATTGAGAAATGGGGAAAACAAAAAAGTTATATTTCTATGACCTTGACCTTAATATTTGGAATACCCAACAATTATTAATAAATGTAATAATAATAATAATGAAAACATCCTTATTCTTACCCCTGACATACAGTAGCATGTCTGTTGGTTGCCTTGTTTTTAATTACTGCTACTGACACTGCTTGAATGTTTTTATACAATTGCTTTGAGTAGTTACCTGTACACTATAATTTTTGGAGTGGTTCCTCTGGGGCACATTGAAAGTTTTAGAAGTGTACTCTAAAGGACCACAATAATGTCAAACAAATATTACAATATGGAAAAATTATTTATTTTTCTTCTGCACATCTTAATCTCATCCTTAAGTCTGTCTTCTTTTACTTGCCTGCATATCATTTACATTGAAGTAAAGGAAAATTATACTCAAGTCCATTTTAAAGTGGGGTTTGAAACGTTGCCTTGTACTTATCTGCACTATTGGGGCCAATAAAACAACCTTGATGCACTAGAATACATTGAATTTATTGGTGTGCTACAGTATACCTGGCGTTGTACAAGAATTTGGGTCACAGGCGGATGATACTTCATCTGTTTGAGCACCCTATCCATCAAAAGGATTTTCTTACAGGTTGTAGCTCTTCATAATCGTGTGGAACATCAAGTCAAATCAAGTCCCTCCAAAAGAAAAACCCAGCATCCATACATACCAATATGACCCCTCCAAACACACACATAAAGTATAGCCTTAGATATTCTGCTTGTCCAAGAAATTGTCCAAACCCCTCTTAAATGCATTAAAAGAATTGGCCATCACAAGATCATCTAGCAGTGCATTCCCCAACCTCACTGCCCTCACTGTGAAGAACTACCTACTCTGCTTCAATTGAAACTTCCTTTCCTATATTCTGAAGGGGTGGCCTCTGGTGTGGTAATTCTCTTTATGGGTAAAAAGGTCCCTACTATTGGTGATTGGTCTGTAATGTCCTCAAATGTACTTGTAAAGTGTAACTTTAATAGCTAGTTTTAATTACATTAAAGCTACCACCAATACATGTAAATGGAAGTGCAGTTCTCACAGAACATGTTTTAAAACCCTGTGAAATAACACCCAAATGCACTATTATTCATTAGAGATCAGTTACCATTTCATTTTAAAAAACTATTATACTGTAAACCACTACAGGAACAAGCAGAGACACCTACTGTATATAGAAGCTATCAAATTCAAATTAAGTGTAAAAATATATTAACTGTTCATCTTAACTTTTCATTTAGACAAACAAAGTAACCATTAAAAAAGACAAATCGGTAACACAAATAGTTAAACAGTGAGAGTAGAAGATAATAGTTTACGGTTGATTTTTGGTTAAAGTCTTCATATGGAGTGCAAAGGTTCCTCAGAAGTATAACTCACATGTAAGGGGATGAAGAATAATGGAAAATGTCAGAAATATAGTAGGTCACAAATGTAGCAGGTTGGTACTGGTTAGGCCTCGGAATATCACACATGTCACCAATATAATCGGATTCTGATTTTGAATTGTCTGTATGGATGGGTGTAATGTATTCATGTATGTTTTATGGGTGTTTAAATATGCTACTTTATAAGCTGTGTATTTTACAATACTTGCAAGTTTGTTTGCTAACTGTATTTTGGTAAAATAGCCACTAGGTGGTGAGGACAAAAAAAATACAAGTGTAGTACAAATCCCCCACCATAAGAGGGAGATGGAGAATCTAAGGTATAAAAGGGGAAGTCACGTCCAGGGCTGTTTCATTCTTCTAAGAAGATGCAGATAAATAAAGGTTTCCTGAAGTACAGGTACTAGGTGATTTAGTCAGATAGGACTAGTGAGAACTGGTAGCAAGAACCCCAATGAGAAGTACAGATGAAGCCACTTTGGATTGTGTGTTTGACACAGAATAACTAAACTCAGACTTCACACTTGTCTCATTTAACACTGAAAATTGGATCACAGCATTCCATCTAATTAAAGAGTTCACCATTGAAAACAATGGTGCTTTGGTATGCTAATGAAAAGGTTAAATGCATTAAATGAGTTAAGATAACTTTAGATAACACAGTTTCTTCAATTAGCTCTGAGCCATGACGCATTTAACACACAAATCCAAGTGGCTGCATCTGTAAGTGGCTTAGGAGCAGTGGTTCAGCCACAGTTTAGGAAAAAGTGTTATAGTAGGATAGTGTGGACAACCCAAGCCAGGAGCAGAAAAATTCCTACCTAGAAAGGTCAGAAGGGCACTGACATGGTAATGACGTGGTGCTGGCGTGGCGTACGTCAGGCCTCTTGACCAGCAGGTGGTGCATTAGTTCTAGAAGGGTTTGCAAGTCCAAATTATTGTTGGGAAGTACTTGGTTCATCTGACAGCCTTTAAGAAATGGAACTAAGACCAAAGCAGTGTGATGTTAGAAGGAACATTGAGTATAAAGAAACTGTTCCAATAAAAAGTTTTTGTTCTGCAACCCTTGTGTGTGCCCTGTGCCTTTAAGAATTGAAGTAGGGCCTTAGACACTGAGCTACTTTTAAATGTGAATACCATGCAGCAAGTGCCACTGCAAGTCCCAAACTGTTCCATCAAGCTTAGAATTGAAATAAAAATGATACTTAAAGGAAATCCGTCACGCAACATTAAAAGTATCCACATTACATTAGAAAACAGCAATTAGCTATGATTTGAATTTCAAAAGTGGTTGACAGACCAAACTGGAAAAATGCATGCCTGATTAGCAATGGCTTAATATAAGCATCTCACCTGTCTGTTTTCTTCCCTGTGCCCCTTGTGGATGCCTGCTCGTGGCACAGCAGATGTAAGCTGAGTATAGGAACGCACTTAGAAGCACATTATGCATTGCTCACATGCCAACATTTATGCCACTTAATCAACATACATATCTGGCAGGAGACAGCTGTACTGCAGAAACATTTCTGGGTAAGTGAAATGGATTTTTAAGCAAATGCAGTGGCAAAATGAACTCATAACTCCCACCAGCAAGCACACACTTATCTGTCTCCATAATCAGGAGGCACAAGGGATTAATACCAGAATGAATTCAGCTTCCTTTTTTCAATGCTTTAAACTATTTATTTCACCCTCTGCTATTTCATTAATATTAATATGTTCAACATTATGATATTAAGATATATTATGCATTACTGTGTACCTTACTGGTTGGAATAGTCAAGGTTTGCATGGCAGAAAGAGATGGAGATGAATGGAAAATGAAAAATATAGTAGGTCACGAATGTACGTAGCAGGTTGGTACTGGTTAAGTCATTGGAATATCACACATGTCACCAATATAATCTGATTCTTAAATAGGATGGAAGGTATGCTGTTTATGGAGAGTTCTCCTCAAGTTTGACTGAAGGCACATTTGGTTCTTCACAATGGATGTGGCAAGGCTGTAGGGAAGCAGTCAGGAAAATTTTGGATTTCATTAATGCCTTCAAGTGAAGCATGGATGACTTCTTGAGCAGGTAGTGGGAAGGCAGGTAGAAGGTGTAGTCTGTCAGAGTAGAACAGGACAGAGAGCAAAGATTAGGATGAAGAGGGAGATGAACCAGGACAGGAGCAGACTGGGTAGGAACAAGGATGGAGCGGGCATAGACCAGGAGCAGACTGAAAGAATAGTACAGAATGGTGCGGGCATAGATCGGGAGAACAGGACAGGAAGCAGGAACAGGTAAGGCAAGGTCAAGTCAAGGTTAAGGCAGAATAAGGTTAAGGCAAGGTTTAAAACAGGACTGGAGCAGAAACAGGAGGGAAAGGCAAGGCAAGATCAGAACAAGGCAAGGTTCAAGGTTAGGCGGGACAAGACAAAGCAAAGGAATGGAGACTAGAGCTGAAACCCTTAGCTAGGGGTGATATCACATTGCTAGTATGGGTAGCCAATGGTCAATCAAGGGGTGTGAGCAGGACTGGCTTAATTTAGGGCAGAGTCAGCTCTGATTTGCTGACTGCAAACGAATCAGGCTGTTACTGGGCTATGGCTGCAAAGGCCACGTAATAGACAGTAAGCAACTCTCCATGCTGCTCCCTGGCCCAATAGTTAAGGAATCGAGCCAGAAACCCAGCAGAGCCTGACAGTATCTTATCCAGAACTATCAAAATCTCAAGGACATATAGTTCTGTAGTTTTGAGCATGAACAGTATAAACATGTATTGTGTATGGTAGAAAATCATGTGAAGGGGTTGAACCAGTTATGGACTGTTTTATTCAAACCAAATTAACTATGTAACATAAATTAACTATAGTCTACACAACAAGTACAGTAGGAGAATGTAATATGTCAGTAACGCAAAAAAAAAAACTATTTGCAATGCTAAAAATTAATCCTTTGCACAAACAAATTCTGCTTTGCGTGAATGCAATATACCTTTTGCGAACCCGGAAACTGTTTAGCGACCACTTCCGCCTGCAGAAGGCCGTCTGCGACTTTTATACTTTGCGCTAATGCGCTGTCAATGTAATAAAACTTCTTACTGAAAAAGTCGCAATGTTTGCTTCAAAAGATTACGACACCTTCAAGTACTTCTTAAGAGTGCGCAATTACAATTCGCACTGCGCAATAACCATTCCCAATGCAATAACCGTTTAAGGAACAATATTTTTTCTTTTGCTCTTAGCGACTTTAATTACATTCCCCCGTTAATCTCTTGTCTTAGAATTCTAGCACTAACGTTTGGAAGGTATGCTATGTGAGGTTAAAAAGTATCCTATATTTATTGTATGTGATGTTTGCAAAAAGGCACAATTTGATATTGACCATAAATGTGGCGAGGCTGTGGGGAAGTGGCCTGGGGAAGTTGTCAGATTGCTTTAATGACTTCATGAGGGGTATGGACAACTTCTTGGACAGGCATCTTATCCAAGAGGTCAGCAACCTCAAGGACTATACTAGTTTTGTGTTCCAGGAGAAATATGTGGCAAAAACTGGTCAAACACAGATAATTTCACTGCATCTTTTGAGCGGAGCTCTTTTTTTCAAGTGTTTGAACATGTAGTATATGGATGTACGTGTTCTAGGATTTGAAGGATTTAAAAGGGATGAACCACCTTTGGAAAGAAATGTTTATTTGGAAAAAATATTTGAAGGATGTTTTTTGAATTGAAACACAGATGCCATTTCTGTAGCTGCTGTTCCTTTTCCCACCTACACACAGCTACAGTACATCTGACAGTCACAAGTTATGTAATAGCAATCCAGATTATCACATTAAACTTTAGTTATATTTTATAAGCAGAAATACAAAATTATGTTGGCATTCTAAAAAAAATCCGGTATTTTTTTGTTACCAAAATATTCAAAAGAAACTAGGAAACAAGGACAAATACTGTATATACTATGCTCTTTCACAACAGAGAATTAAACAAGCATGTTGTATTCCCAAGTTTAGTTTTGCTTTCAGGCATGTTGCATTCCGTAGATTAAAGAAACAGTTGCATGTTCGAACTTCAATTCATGAGGGGATATAGCTGACACATAGTTATTGAATATATATATATATAACAAGGAACAGTTGTGCTCACCACTAATTTTTAAAACTATAAGGAGGGGGTGCAATGAGGCTGTGACCACAAAATACTTATAGACAAATACAAGATCCTCTGCACTCAACTCATTTATGAATATATTTAAGTCATTGAGACATTTTGTGCATACAGCTACTAAAAATGCCTTACCCTTTAAACAAAACAGGGATTGTTTGTCCATAAATTGCAATATATTTAAGCTGGCCAACTACGTCAAAGTCATCCCATATCTGGCAAGTTCTATGCTCAATTTCCATCTGATCAATTAAGAATTCTATTGCTTCATTATACATTTTTCAAAGGGATTAAGTTTTACCTGCAACTTGTTGCTTTCAAAGTAAAACTCCCAATCTTGGTTGCCCTTTTATTAGACACCAGTGGGATCACCTGACTATAGCTGGGAAGGGTGGGGGCTACAACTTGAAGCTGGTCACTTCTCCTGTATAACTATAACAAAAAAGGAAAAGCTGTGCTCACCACAAATTTTTAAAACCATTAGGCGGTTATGCAATGAGGTTGTGACCACAAAATACTTTGAAAGCAGCAAGTAAGTTGCAGGTAAAACTTAGTCCCTTTGTAAAATGTATAATGAAGCAATAGAATTATTAATGAATAAGATGCAATTTGAGAGTAGGACTGGCCAGATATGGGATGACTTTGATGTAGTTGGCCAGCTTAAATATATTGCAATATATAGACAAACAATCCTTGTTTTGTTTAAAGGGTAAGGCATTTTTAGTAGCTGTATGCACAAAATGTCTTAAATATATTGATAATGGGTTGAGTGCAGAGGACCTCTTGTATTTGCCGCTCCCAGTTGCCTCCGTGCAGGTTCCTAATTTTGAATTCCTGGATTGGAAACAAGTATTGGTTGCATAAAAACCAATATTTACTGCCAAACAGAGCCTCCTGCAGGCTACCAGTCCACATAAGACCAACCACTAGTCAACCACAATTTATAATTGACACCCCCAGGAACTTTTGGTATGCTTGTGTTGGTCCAACTTTTTGTCACATTTGAATGTGTCTCATGGGTAAAAAATGGCTGTTTAGTATTATTGTATAATTTTCAGTACTCTAATATCTCTCTATATATGAGACTTGAAGCAGTTGCTCAACCTGAAAGTAAGATTTGGTATGAGTGGCATCTTCAATAGGCAGTTCAATTCTAAAACAAACATTTACAGAAAAGATTCATATAACCATTGAGAACTAACTTGCTAAGGTGAATTTCCTACAGATTTGTAGCCTTGTGTCTTTCGTTAACAACGGTACTGCACTACAGCATTGCGAGTCAAAACAATATTTCCATAATAACGATTAGCAAGTAATAAACAAGAGGACTGATTGCAATGCAGTCAACATTGGAGAAGGCAATTCATCATGTGTCTAGAGCCCAAATAAAAATTATTGTGGCTCGAACCATGATACCATCAGCTGGGGAAATTGCAAACATTGCTGGAGCCATGTATAACTGCTAGACTTTGATTAGGCAAATCATTTATTATGCATCCAGAAAGAATATGAGGAGTCATGCTTTTTTCCTCTTTTATGATGAATGCATTTATTAACTGTGTGAAACAAAGCTTTCCATCATTAATAAGCTCAGAGAATAAGAACAACTGTGTGGTTTCACTGCATGTAGCTAGCCAAAATATAATTGACAATGGCATCTTTATGTAAAGAATTATACCTTTGGTTCGCAGATGTAAACTCCAGGCCATAATAAGCTTTAGGTACACATACAAACTTTAGAAGTGGAGGTCCATATTTTTGTAGGCAAATCAAAGGGGCAGATTTATTAAGGTTCAGATGATAAATTCTAATTCAAATTTTTTGTGTCAAAACTCAAAAAATCTAATGTAAAAGCCCAAACTCAAATGTTTCCTCAACATGGAAACAGATATCATTTGAATATTTGCCACCTAAAATCAGCTTTTTTCATAGGAAAATTCTATTGGAGTATTGTTAGTATTAAATTAGAATACAAATCAAAATTTTGGATCATTCCCATTCAATCTTATTTTATACGTTCAAATTACTTCATAAATAACCTCCCAATCAAGATCAGAGTAAATTTGAATTTCACATTGATTTGGAATTCAATAAATCTGGTGTTAAAGGGGTTGTTCACCTTTGAGTTAACTTTTAGTATGATGTAGAGAGTGATATTCTGAGACAATTTGCAATTGGTTTTCATTTTTTATTGTTTGTGGTTTTATAGTTATTTAGCTTTTTATTCAGCAACTATATAGTTTGCAGTGTCAGCAATTTGGTTTCTAGGGTACAAATTATCCTAGCAACCCTGCATTGACTTGAATAAGAGAATGGAATATGAATAGGAGAGGGACTGAATAGAATGATAAGTAATAAAAAGTGGCAATAACAATACATTTGTAGCCTTACAGAGAATTTGTTTTTAGATGGTGTCAGTGACCCCCATTTGAAAGCTGCAAAGAAACAGAAGAAAATTGTAAATAATTAAAAAACTATGATAAATAAATAATGAAGACCAATTGAAAACCTTCTTAGAATTGGCCCTTCTACAATATACTAAAAGTTAACTTGAAGGTGAACCACCCCTTTAAATACAAAGTATGATGCAAACGTATACTACTATTCAAGTATGAGCCTGCACCCCCCCCCCCAACATCCAAAAGAGAAAAAAATAAATCAACACATTTACTTTTTAGCAGGTTCAGACAAAATTTGCAAGATTTCAGATTTATTTCCAACTGTTACAGAGATTCACCTGTATTCATTGGTAGGGATAAGATAAAAGTTCTCTATTACTGAATAGCAAAAAAGAAAGCATTAAAGCCAATCATGTGTCTTCTTTAGAGTTTATTGCTGATGATATGCCTGAGTGAGACAAAGTAGGCAATCAATGGCTCAGATGTACAAGAATCACATTCTTTTCTATAGAATTTAATTTTTCATAAAGCTGATGGAGTGTTAATAAATGTTTTATTGATACATTTTTCTTAGCGTTTCCCACATAATACTATGACATAGGGACAGGTGAACAATTTCTCCCAAAATGCAGGAAAAAAATGACTATGCGTCTGTTTTTTCTGGCTCCTACCATTGTATCAGTGCTATTTGCTGACATTTTTGGTTGCAAGATTAGGTATGGTTGGGGTTAATAGATTTTTGTATTGATTATTGCAGTGATTTCTTGAGTATGTCAACTGACTTAAGTGCATTGTAGCTCCAGAGAATGGTAAGTATAATGGCAATTGGACAATATTGTCTGGTTTTTTTATATGAAGAAAAGTTGTAGCATAGTGGAAAGGCGCTTCCCTAATAATCTAGGGCACCACAATGTAATTTTGCCTTCCCGTTGACTGCATTGAATTTCAGGGAAAATTTGAAGACTTTTACATGAAGCAAAATTACTCATGTTTGCTTAAATAGTGATGGGTGAATCTGATCCATTTATCTTTGGCAAACATTTGTGAAACAGCAAAACAGACCCGTGGGGGAGTTCTGTGACAGGTATTGTGGTTGCAAAATACACTTAGCAAGATATACTTCTAAACAATACTCTTTCTCACTTGCCTTTTTGATATTTTGAATGAACATGACATTTTTATCTAAATATACCAACACTTTTTGAAGTCAGTCATCCACCAAGTCTCTAAACCATTATAATATTAATACAAATTGCTTAGACCCTAATATTTCTGCAGTCTTACTAAATTATTTACTTCATTATTTGTGGACTTCTAGATGGTTCTCTGCAGTAGGCACCAAAAGTGATGAGTCTATGCACCAAAAGTATGAGTTCCATAGTGATGAGAATTTGTCCTGTTTTGTGTCAAATATGTTTTTTGATGCACCCAACTAATTTTTTTTTCATGTGTGTGACAATTTTATTTGCTCCAAATGCATAAATGTCAATAGGCTTTTTTTATTAAGGCAACTGCTTTGTCCAAATGCATTAAAAGTCAATGGCTGTTTTTTTTTTGTTGCACAACTTTTTTTATCTGCAAATCCATGGCTAGCGAAAAAAATGTGCCCATCAAGAGTGTTGTGTTGTACTTATTTCTACTCATATATGTGGTTGGGAGAGAACTGTTGTAGAAATAGGAATGATATGGTCCTCTACTTCTTATAGAGGAAAATCCTAAAGGTTATTCTTTTTTTCTTTTTCTTGAATTAATGTAGGTTAAGCAAATCAGGGGTCAGGGTTATTAACATTAAGCCCCACTTTTATCTGTTGGCAGAGCCCACTTCCCAGAGGGCCCAGCTGACCCTTGGGCTAATAATTGGGATCCCTAAAGAGAGGTTCCTGCTAATTGATAAGTATTGGGCACAATGATAAATGATGTCCCTGGGTAAGTTGAATGGTTCTGATGGGCTATAGTTTAAATATATCTTCCCCCTTTGCTGGACATCAGCACTGAGCAAGTTTAAGCATACAGTACAGGTATGGGATCCATTATCCAGAATGTTCAGGACCTGGAGTTTTCCAGCTAATGGATCTTTCCATAATTTTTATCTTCATAACTTCAGTCTGCTAGAAAATAATTAAAACATTTAATGAACCCACTAGGCTGGTTTTGCTTCCACTAAAGACTAATTATATGTTAGTTGGGATTAAGTACCAAATACTGTTTTATTATTATAGAGAAAAAGGAAATCATTTTTAATAATTTGGATTATTTGGATAAAATGGGGTCTATGGGAGATGGCATATCTATAATTTAGAAATTTCTGGACAATGGGTTTCTCAGTTACGGATCCCATACTGTACACTTGTATGACCATTAGAATTGCGCTTCAAACACCAAGAGAGAGAGGAGAGACCGTCAGCGTGGAGGAAAGAGTTTGCCGTCCGTTCGTCACTCGGCCCAACACTGTAAAGCCGCTCTGGCCGCGGCGTCCATCAGGGATAGAGAACAAGTGCACAGAAAACTGAACAGGGCCGGTGAACAAATCTTGGAGCCAAGTATTAAAACGAAAATTCTTTATTGCTTCACATTAAAAAGTTAGCGTGCAGTAAGCCGCGTCTCCCTGCACGCTAACTTTTTAATGTGAAGCAATAAAGAATTTTCGTTTTAATACTTGGCTCCACCGCGGATTTGTTCACCAGCCCTGTTCAGTTTTCTGCGCACTTGTTCTCTATCCCTTATGACCATTAGAATGTCATAGAACAGAACCTAAGGGTCAAGAGACAAGGCAAGGTATCCATTTTAAAAAAGTGGAAGGCAGTCTGTTAAATATACCTTATGTTCACATAAGAAAACAAATGCAACTTGCAAATTCCCTTTAAGCCATATAAAACAGAGGTAATTTCTATCCTGAACATTTCCTATTCTTAAAAAAAAAAATCAATGGTAACCACATAGCTTACTCTGTACTCAGGGGACACATAGATTTTCACCTGTTGGGTACATAATATGCTCATTTCAATCTGCCAAATGAACCATTAGACTTCACAGAGTCAAATGTCCTGAAGGGCAAGATGACTTGGTTTAATTATGCTTCCCAGCAGAAAAGAAATAGAACAATTATTGGGAATTTCATTACCCAAAACTGGATATGAGAACGTTTGTCACAAAGGTTTTCGACATAAAACTATAGAAAGAAAAATACATTTGTATCAAAGCAGAAATAAATCTAACCTTTAAAATTTCTATTTAAGGTTTCACATGAGAACAGTAAATGTAATAGTGCACTTTTGAAAGTGAAGAGGCCATCAGTGTTTCTTTAATTAATAAGCAGTGCCATTCAGTTGTTTACTTGCTCCCCAGTACCTATCACTTCCCGATGAATGCAAATGCATGCTGGTGTTGCAAAGTTATGAAATGCATATCAAGAATATCTGGAATCTTTTAATGCCACGGCAATTAATTAAATGGACCATTATGACCTCCAAAAGGCTACATGTTGTCTATGACATAATGTGATTAGTATCAGAATATCATCAAAATCTCTGGCACACAGTTGTGTTTAACAAGGCCAGAATACAATACAACCCACAGATATATTTATTGATCAGATACTTTGTATATTTATTTTCCTATACATACTGTATATATTTCATAAAATAATGTTCTCAAACAATTAGAAATTTTTTTAATTTAATTTATAAATGGAAACATTTACAAACAAGAAGCCTTTTGCCTTCTTTCTCTTATGAAATTTTCTTACGCATAATACAACATTTTTGTCTTTTTTTTTGTAATTGTGGCTGCCAAATTATGTTTGCATGTAAGCTGTGCATATTGACATAGCCTGCAGTGGGATTCCTGGAACTACTGCCAGTGATGGTATCTTCAGGGCTCCCCTGCATGAATGGAAGCAATTCCCATGTTGTATCAAAACAGATTTGATGAGCACAATGTTGCAAGTGCTAGGAGTTCAACTTCAAGCATAAACTACAAAAACAATCTTCAGAGGGGCCTGGCACACTCTGATTCTCCCTCCATCCAACTTATCCCACTCCCCACCCTGTGCCAACCTTTTCTTGTTAACTATAGTGGAAACAGACCTGGCAGTCCGGGCCCCTCTGTGACTGTCGGATTGCTTCCTCTATAGTTAGGCCACTGTATGGTGGCCTTTTGTGAAAATTACTAGGAATATTAGATTGATGCTTCATTCTAAAGTTTTTGCTTGTAGGTTTTTACATGCAAAAATTTCAGAATGAAGCATCATCCAAAAATTGCCCTGTAAAGCCAAATATAATGTCTCTATTGAGTGGGCCTTATTTATTCAAGACTAATAAACATTACTAGTCTTGACCGTGTCATCCCTTTAAGCCTTTATTAAGGGGTGTACATTTTTTTTTCTTTGATAAGGTCTAATAAAGTTTTTTTCTTTTGTTACACTTTCTCAGCGTTTGACCAGAAATCTTTTCTGTTGGAGTTATTTTCACAGCTATAATTTATTGTTGATAAGGTCAGAAGTGTTTGTATGATGTGCCTCATCACACATATATTCAAGGAAATTACTATATAAACCAAATTTCTGCTTTTTGAAATATTTAATTTCTAAAAGAAATTATAATGATTTCCTTAAATAAGCTCCAGTTTGCCTTGCCCTCTTGTGAGTCTTCCTCCAACATGTTTTAATGTACAATACTGCTTTATAAAGAGATATTTTTAAGTTTTTTTGTAAGTAAGAGTCCCAAAAACAATGGTCATCTGATTTGTAACCACTTTCCTGTTGAAGACATCTCTTTGTTGTGCAGCCAATCCCAATTTCTATTTTCACAGTCCCCATCCAAATTTTGAGGACAGGAATCTGAAGCTAAAATATTACTTTTCCTAAAGCAGGTGTTCATGACAGCAGTATAATTCTCAGGCCTTAATAACAATGTCTGAAGAAACCACATTACTTTTTATACAATCTGGCATTACTTTATTATAGTCAAGTGAATATGAAACTTTTTATACTGCTTGGTTAAAACTGTATTTTTAAAATATCTAGAGTTTTCCCAGGATAATTGTATGCTCATCCTTGCTGATGAACCTTTATCTTCTTTCCAGCTACTTCACACGTTTATTTTTATTTCTTTCAGCCCTCATGTGTACTTAAATGTGGCAATCTTATTTTACTCTCTGTTCTTTCCTCTCAGCCATACTCTATATCATCATCCATCTCCCAGCTTAGAGTTCATCCAGAGAATAATTAGTTAATTATAATCACTTGGGTTATCTGGACTGAATGAAGTTCGGTGCCACTGAGCTAACAAAGGGATTTCCTTCAAAGACACTTGTATCCAAATAAATTCCCATGAATCCAAAGCAAAACAGATAAGTAGGTTCTTGTAATTTAATTGATTGATGATCAATAAGATCATATTCCCTTTTCACTTACCCAATTTACTTTGGATTTAATAGACTCTATAAACCATAATTTACATCAGTAAATGTTAGTTCCTTTGCAGAATGCATAATGAAGCAAATGAATTTAAAGGGTAAGGCATTTTTAGTAGCTGAAGGCACAAAATGTTTCAATGTCCCTAATATATTGGTAAAGAGTTGAGTGCAGAGGATCTCTTGTATTTGTCTATGGGAATTTTGTGATCACAACCTCATTGCACCTCTGGTTCCTTTCTGTTCTGTTCCTCCCGGTATAAAAAGGAAATGTAGTTATCCATAGCCAGTTTCAGATTCGGTTTGGGTAGGTGGCCCACAGTGATGTTAACAAGACAAATTACAGCTCATTCCAGGGCTGGATTGCATGGGAATCTCAATAAGGTGGCACTACAGCTCACTCAACTTGCCTGGTTAGGGTGCTACTGAAGTAAAAATGCAGATAAGCCAATTGTTCATCATTTCCTCTATAAAACAGTTCAAACTTTACATATACACATATACAGAACATTATATTTGGGCATTTATTTGTATTTCATGGCCCCTGACAGCTTTCAGATAAATTTGTTGCAGGACCTTTTTCAAAATCATGTGAAGATTGAACATTTAACTACTTGGCACTGTTTATGCTCATTCTGAGATTTAAAAGTCCCCAAGCTCAAACATTTCCATGGATATAGCCCAAAGCAGTTCTGACCAAGCAGTGACCATCTTTAAATCGAATAAATCCTTATACATTTTGAGGACTTTTTATCAGTAATGAGAAAATGTAGTATGTGCTCTGTTATCTAATTATGGTTCTGGCCCGAAAAACATCCATACACTGTGTTTGATCTCAGACAAGACTCTGTATCACAGTGCACTTCAAACAGCAGAAAATTAAAGTGAAAGTTATATGTAATGCCATTTCATTGTGCCAGCAATATGTCACTCTGAAAGGCAGGGAACATTTCTCAACAAAATGGAAATTGCAGTTTGCTTTTTCATAGGTGAGAAGAAAAAAGACAGAAGAGAAGAAAAGGAAGGGAGTAAAAAGAAGAGTGCAGTCTAGAGAAGTAGATTTTTTTAATCTAGAAAAAGTAACACAATTGTAAACAAAGCCAATAAGATTAGAGTTTGAGCCACAGCAGGTTGTAACAAAGGAGGTTTAATAAAAGTGGACAATAGATAAGCTTCTTTGAGGAAGGCCAGTCACTAGAGAAGGATCTTTAAAGATGTCTTAAGTAAGCAAAAACAAATCAGGAAATTTGACTATTTTGTGATTCCAGTGATTAGTTCTCTCTTACTGACATTGCTGACATCTTTAAAATATAAAAATCCCATATGTAGTATGAACAAAGTTGACCTTTTTTGCTTGCCGAAAATTTAAAAAATGATGAAAATATGCCAAAATGAACGACAAGATTTTCATTGACACGCAACCAATTGTGCATCAAATTTTTAAATCATTACCCAATTGTAAATAAAGGTGCTAAGTTTTCAAAGTAGCAGTAACCCATAGCAACCAAGGAGATGTTTGCTTTTAAACAGGTGACCAGTAAATTCTACCGGCTGATTGGTTACTATGGGTTACTGCTCCTGGGTCAACTTAGCACCCTTCCTTGTTGATAGAAGAATTGGAGAAACTCATAAGTTGCATGTCCCCAATAAATACAGCATTGCATGTTTTCTACAGTGCTATATTAATGAGGAGTAGGAGGGGAGAGGCATGTAGGTGGCCTTTAAGAATCTCCAATAGGTGCACCTACAATAGAGTGCTCTACTTACTATCTGTCCTATGGTTCTCTTGCAGCACTTATGCCCCTTCCATTTTCAGCCAGGGTTTTAATAATGACCCCTATTAAATTAATTTCAATGATTTCCCTATATATAAAAATCATGGGAATGTACATCGACCATTCGATGGTTGAAGTACTTACCCTTTAAAAATTTATTCGATTTCCTACCTCGCCAGATTAAACCTACTGAGTTGCTATCTTTGCCTATGGGAAGCTCCTATAGGCTTTTACTAAGTTTTTTTGATTGAATAGAAATCATATGAGGCTTTTACTAAGTTTTTTTTTGATCGAATAGAAATCATATGATATGATTTTTCGTAAAAAAATCATATTAATTTGTATGATTTGTTCGTGAAATTAGATATTTAGTACGATTTTTTTTTCATGAAATTCGATGAACGCTATTTGATATATCGAATAGCGGTAAAATCCTACCAATTGGATATTCGATTTCGTTGGATTTTACTTTGGGAAAATTTTGAGGGTTGAATTTGAGGGTTTTTCACCCTCGGAATTCTACCCGTGATAAATCTGTCCCTTAGACTTTTCTACAATAAAACTTGCAATTAGATACTATTAAACACTCTCTATAAATATACTTGTTATTTAATCTTAATCTGGTTCCAGGCATTTCTGTAATACAATCTATGGTATTATAATCTAGGGGTTATTATTAAATCAAAGCTATCGAGTGATTTCCGATATATTGTTGGTTAAATTTCTATACATCTGAAGGTTTGCATAAATGATGGAATTTAAAGTAAATTCAAACGTATCAGATGTATTTTATAGTTGTTTTATTTCAGCATGACTACAGCTGATAAGTAACCAAAATCATAATGCAAATTTTGTTTTTCCACTGGTGTATTTTAGCTGGTGAACAAAAACCTAACTCCAATCCCCAGAAAATAGAACTGTAAAATAGATTTAGGCCTATGACATGTAACGTTTTTCCACAGGCTGAAAAATACTGACAGAAAAATGTTGTTTGCCATTAACTTAAATCTTCATTTTCCAAAATGATGAAGTTTGTCTTATAAGTGGTCCTTCCATGATTTGGATCATCATACCTTAAAGGAGTTGATCACCTTTACATTAACATTCAGTATGATGTAGAAAGTGATATTCTGAGACAATTTGCATTTGGTTTTCCTTTTTTATTATTTGTGTTTTTGAGTTATTTAGCTTTTTATTCGTCAGCTCTCCTGTTGACAATGTCAGCACTCTGGATGCTAGGGTCCAAATTACCCTAGTAACATGCTCTGATTTGAATAAGAGACTGGAATATGAATAGCAGAAGACTGAATAGAAAAAGATGAGTGATAATAAGTAGCAATAACAATACATTTGTAGCCTTACAGAGTACAGGTATGGGACCTTTTATCCAGCATGCTCAGAACCTATGGCTTTCTGCATAATCGTGCTTTCCATAACTTCAATCTTCGTAACTTGAGCCTACTAGAAAATAATTTAAACATTAAATAAACCCAGTAGGCGTGTGTTGCCTATAATAAGAATTAATTATATGCTAGTCTGGATCAAGCACAAGGTACTGTTTAATTATTAGAGAGAAAAAGGAATCATTTTTTAAAATGTTGATTATTTGGATAAAATTGAGTCTATGGGAGATGGCCTTTCTGTAATAAGAAGCATTTTGGATAACTGGTTTCCATACAATGGATCCCATACCTGTATTCATTTTTAGATGGGGTCAGTGACCCAAATATAACTGCTGGAAAAAGTCAGAAGAAAAAGACAAATAATTAAAAAAATGATATATATAATAATATAACAAACTAATAAAGAAGACCAATTGGAAAGTTGCTTAGCATACTAAGGGGCCGATGTACTAAATTCACATGAATAGATCGATGTTCGATCGAATTCGATCGAATTTCGCACATATGATTTATTCATTTATTCAAATTTTGGCATATTCGATCATCGAATAGCGAATGGTCGAACGATCGAATACATTCAAATAGATTCGAATTAATGAATATTCGATCATTCGATCAGCGAAGGATTTAAATTTTAAAGTTTATTCGATTGCCTACTTCGCCAGATTGGACCTACCAAATTGCAATAGAAGCCTATGGGAGCACTCCCACGATCGAATGATTTATTCGACTCATCGAGTAAATTTGTATTCGATCGTCGAATGATCGAATATCGAATAAAAGGTAGCCTAAAACTATTCAATTAGCATTCGCCGATCGAATCCTTATCGGATATCGAATTTGGTCGAACTAATTTTTCTGGAATAATAGTAAATTTGCCCTTAAAAGTTAAGGCGATCTAGAAGATAGTATCAAATTGGTTTCTAGCATATGTTCCTTTTTAATGATCAGTGATAGGAAGCAATGGAGTTGAATTGAACCACAGTGCGACTCCACCTCCAGGACTCCAAGAGGGGAGGAGAACTGTGCTGCAGAGTTCTTTTATTGGTTTAGAGGGATTCATTTTCCTTTAAGAAGACTATAGTGGTGATCTGCTCAAAGGTATTGAAGTTCATCTAGAGGAGAGTAGAGTCTAGTGCCTATGCAATGCCATTTCCCAAAATATTTTAATAGTGCATGTAATCTGTTGAATGTGGACTTTTAACAATTATTCCTAAACTGCTACTTGGCTTGAAAAGTAACCCTAAATTCAGTAAGTTTAGTGTAACATTTAGGGAGATTGGGTCCCTGAAAGTACTCCTGATGTTCTTGATATTCAAGATATTCAATATTTGCTTCATAGAAGATCATTTGTAATGACGCCATCCATGACTTATACACATTTAATGCTACAAATTACAGCAGAAGTCTATTTGTATGATCAATGGACTTTGGAAAATGTTTTGCAATTATGCAATGTGAAAGGTTCCATGAAGGTTCCGACCGGATAGAATAATGACTGTTTTCAATCCAAATAACAGTATAAGGTTAATTTAGTTTGTTTGCCTTGTTTGTTATATGACAAAACCAAATATTGTATATCATGGCTGTCACTAAAATATTATCATTTATCCTGGAAAAATCTTTAAAATAATAGACTACAGTAAATAAAAAATAAAATTGGTTATCTTGGAGAAACTCAGTAATATGACAATAAATCCTCAATGGTCTACAGTATCTGTAGCAAGATATGTGTAGGCTGAATATGGCAGAAAACAGCAACTGCTTGCCTCCATTTATTGTGCGACAAAATATGTTATCACTTTGTAATGAAATGTAGCAAGGTTATCAGATCTTATGCCTACTAAATAGCATTACAGAGTATACACAAGTTTTAGACTACTGTGACAATTTATCAGGTTAATAGCACCAAAATCCATCTGGAAGCCATGAGCTCTCATCTTCCCTAAGATTTAATGGAGTTCATTGCCTAGTACAGTCTTAGAGCTTGCATGCTGAGTAATTGTCATTCCACTGCAATCCCATGTCTATATGTATAGATCATAAATCAGGCAAAAAAATGGAAAAATAAAATAAAAACTCAATTTAACCCTTAAACTAGTGATGGGCGATTCTCCCCAGTTTCGCTTTGCCGAAAAATTTGTGAATTTCCAGAGAGATTCACGAATTGGCGAAAAATTCGCCAAACGAGTCGCGGCGCGCTTTTGACGCGCATCATGTCAACTTCGACGCGTCGCGTAGTTTTCGCAACGCGTTGCGTCAAAAATGATGCGCAAATCGTTTTTTCTGCCGAATTTTCGCCAGGTGAAATTTCGCTGCCATTTCGTGCATTTATTTGCCAGCGGCGAATCGTGGGAATTCGCCGCAAATTTGCCCCATGCGAATAAATTCGCTCATCACTACCCTAAACTCAAACCTTTTTTCCTTTGGTTAACAACCAACATCCAAAAGTTTTTCATGGTGCCCAAAATGCAGGGTCTGTAAATGTGTAATATGGGTCACAACCCTTAAAGTATTTCTGCCACAGGAAAACAGCTTCTGTTCTATCAAAATTCTGTATTTAAATCAGTTTTTCAAAAGAGAAAATATTTTTTTTTATTTCAATTTGAAATCTGACATGAGGCTAGACATGTTGTTAGTTTCCCAAGTGCCCTCAGTCATGAGTTATGTCACATGCACAGGATCCCCAGGAAAGATTGGAGCTACTGGGGACATCTTCTGAGGCACACATCTCCTGTGCTAAAGGCTGTGGGGAATTGGGATTCTACCTAGTTCTTTATAAAGCTTTAGTTCTAATTTTAGAGGGTTGCCCATTTCATTGTAAACATCACAGTCACTGGATGGGCATTACTCACCATTTCAAATAAATGTTTTTTTTATTTTATTTTTTAAATGTGCATTATATATAAATATATGCAGGCCTGGATTTGTGGAAAGGCCACCTAGGCCTGGACCTAGGGCAACAGGATTTTAGGGGGCGGCATGCTGCTCAGCCACACCCACATTGGTTCAGAAACACTGGGGATACGCAGGCGATACAATCGTTTTTTATACGATTTCCCATGCACCAATCCCCATTGCTCCGGTCCTGATGATGAAAATTTCTGAATAAAGGGCAGAGTATGGGGACAACGAACGGCAGTGGGCCTGTATATATGCATTCTTCTCACGCCTCCTTTAATGCATGCAATGTTTAATCACTGAATGTGGAAATCTGTCTAGCCCAAGCCAAATAAAAAAAAACCTGTTTGCTCTTTCAAAAAACAGATTTTAGTGCAGTAATATTAAACAATGCTTTTTCTGTGACAGTATCCCTTTAATGACAAAAATATACAATTTGTGATTATGTTTGTTTTGATAATTTGAGGGAAATCTGGAAATCAAAAACTAAAAAAAAAAAAAAAAAAATTAGATAATGCTGAAGAAAGGAGCTCTCTTGTCTAATCAGTGTTGTTTAAAGCATTTGCATCTATTCACCAGAATAAAGCTTAATGTCTCCCCAAGGCAAAGTGGCCTCTAATTAGCTTCTAATGTGTGTTAGACCCCAAAAGCAAAAGAAAGTGTCATCTTGATCTGATGAATAATAGAATTGGAAGTGCTAATTCTGTCTCTTGCCACAATAAAAATGAAAAATGAATTATCTTGTTAAAGGGAAAGCAACCACCCAAGTACTATTGATGGTCCATTCAGTGATTATTCTTATTGTGTGCACAACAAATTCTTTTCTTGAACTTTTCAAAAAGGAAATATCTAAGTCTGATCCAGGTAGGCAATGGATTTCTCAAGGTTGTATCTGAGGGCAATACCAAAATATATTTAGGACTTTGGGATCTCTAATCCAGAAATATGAAATGTCTCTGTTATGATACATTGATTTTGCCAAGCAGGCAAATCTATACTGATGCCACAAGAATTCTACTAGATATTAAAAGTAGCTTAAAGGTATAATGCTCTGCATTAAGTAAAAACCTCTTATACAGGAGCCCCAAAGATAATAGATCTATTTTGGAAATTTTGGAAAAACTGTTTCTAAAAAAAAAAAATATATATATATATATATATATATATCTATATGGAATCCATTATCTGGAAACCCGTTATCCAGAGAAAGTTCAGAATTACTGAAAGGCCTTCTCCCACAGCCTTTATTTTATCCAAATAATCATTTTTTTTTTCTCTGTAATAACAAAACAGTAGTTTGTACTTGATCCCAACGAAGATATAATTAGCCCTTATTGGAAGAAGAACCGGTCTACTGGGTTTGTTTAAAGTTTATATGATTGTCAAGTAGACTTGAGGTATGTAGATCCAAATTATGGAAAGATCCTTTATGCGGAAAGCCCTAGGCCCCAAGCTGTCTGTATAACAAGCACCTATACCTGTATTATTGGTGCCACATATTTTTGCATTAGACATAAGGATAAATAGGGAATTGCAATCCAACATCACATGATAGAAGAGGCCCAGGTGCACCATCCTGAGCCTTGACTGTGGCGTTTATACAAATGACCTGTAGGTGTCACTGTGTACAAGAGTTATACTGTGCATGCACAGTACTTTCTATACATCTTTAGAGTGGATGTTCCTGTTGAAGTGTAATAGTTGTATGTATATCCTCAGCTACCAAAACACAACATTAAGCAAGAGGATTGGTCAAAAAACAGGAACTCAAAAAGGCAGTCTTCCACCAGGAAGTATAGTTAAGTAAAAAATGTTTATTAGGGCACATAAAGTTTACACACACTTATTTATAATCATAGTTAGTGATGGGCGAATTTATTCGCCTGTGGCTGCAATCCTTAAAGGAGAAGGAAAACTATGCATGCATTTTATTGCCAATAGATTAGCCACACCAGTGCAAGCTAGAATGCTATATTTACTCAGTAGAATGTTTACCTTACCTGAGTAAAAAAAAAACTGTAGAAGTGTATTTAGGATAGCAGCTGTAGTATTAGCTTGGTGTGACATCACTTCCTGCCTGAATCTCTCCCTGCTCACTTATAGCTTTGTGCTCAGATTACAGCAGAGAAGGGGTGGGAGGAGAAAACTGAGCATGCTCATGCCTGGGGCAAGGAGGTTTCAGCTGAAAACAGGTAGTCTGATACAGAAGCCCATGTGTACACAATATAAGGATAGAAATGCAGTATTTCTTTTGACAGGTTCTGCCTGATCTTTGTTTGTTTTCATTTTGTATTTGTTTGCCCCTTAAAGGGGTGGTTCACCTTCAAGTTAACTTTTAGTGTATTGTAGAAGGACCAATTCTAAGAAACTTTTCAATTGGTCTTATTTATTTTTAATAGTTTTTTAATGATTTGCAATTTTCTTCTGTTTCTTTGCAGCTTGCAAATGGGGGCCACTGACACCATCTAAAAACAAATGCTGTGTAAGGCTACAAATGTTTTGTTATTGCCACTTTTTATTACTTATCATTCTATTCAGTCCCTCTCCTATTCATATTCCAGTCTCTTACTCAAATCAATGCAGGGTTGCTATGGTAATTTGTACCCTAGAAACCAAATTACTGACATTGCAAACTAGAGAGCTGCTGAATAAAAAGCTAAATAACTCTCTACATTATACTAGTTAACTCAAAGGTGAACAACCCCTTTAAGGTCGAAACGCATTGTGCTCCTTCTTTTTTCTCTTCTTCTTTTTTACAATTTTTCTGTTTTTTCTTTCTTGTTATTTTGATCATATTTTGTAATTTTGTTTTTTGTAATGAATTAGTGAATTCTTTACAATAGGTTAGCTCTCCGTTGTCTTGATTAGTTTCTTTTGACAGGGGACTTTGAAGGTTTACTGGTATATTTAGGTGGACCTTTCTGATAAGGCTTGCTTAGCTGTAACCTTTCCTTCTGTTTTAAGAGGGATATAAATGAACTGTAGAGAGTGCACATACATTAGAGCAGTGGCTAACAAGCAACCTCTTGCTTATAAACCCCCATGGATGTTGCTAGCAGTGGCCTTAAAACATGTGCTTATTTTTTAATTATTGGCTTGGAGGAACACTTTGGTTGTCTAAAAACCAGGTATACTGACAAACAGAGTCTCCTTAAGGTTGCCAGACCACATAGGGGCTACCAATAGTCAATCACAGCCCATGATTGCCACCCACAAGAACTTTTTTTCATGCTTGTGTTCTCTCTAACTTTTTTTTACATTTGATGTGGCTCACAAATTGTGAGGGGGAGACTGACAAGGTTGGGGTTGTTTACAAAGACGCTTGAGAGGGACATGATTACACTTTACAAGTACATTAGAGGACAGTATAGACAAATAGCAGTGGACCTTTTTACCCATAAAGAAGATCACCAGAGGCCACCCCTTCAGACTAAAGGAGAAAAACTTTCATTCAAAGCAGTGTAGGTGGTTCTTCACAGTGAGGACAGCGAGGTTGTGGAATGCACTGCTCGGTGATGTTGTGATACTAAAATCTATAGTTTGGGCATAGTATATAGTTTATGCGAGTGGATGGAGGGGTCACTATGTGTATGTATTACGGTATGTAGCTATTTAACTATATGTTGGTAGTGGGCATCAGCATGGATGGTATTGTTCACAATAAAGTTATGATTAACCAGTCAGTCCCTGTTGTTATGTTGTTACATTTTGATTTTTTTCATTTTTGCAGCCAACATAATATATATATATATATATATATATATATATATACTACATTATCTTTAAATACTTAATACAAATGAAGCAGGGGAGGAAGCACTGTGGGTTCCATGGCTACACAACAGATGACATTAAGTGTAATAGCAGCTATTTACGGTGCCATTCAGTATTTTTGTAATGTGTTCTTGCAATCATAGCATTTGAAGTAACTCATACCAAGCTGACTGTTGAATGCCTTGTATTGGGATTGATTTTAGCTCCACTGATTGCATATTGCAAAGGAACAGCATAGGAAATACAGCAAGGTGATCATGGGGAAACTGCGGGAAACAACAGAGGAATCAATACAGTTTTGTGTATGTTAATTAACTGGTATGATTAGATTTTTTTTCTTTTAAATATGATTTCACATGCACTCAGCAAAGGGATGGTAAGGGCTAACAGCATATAATAATGTTTGATTTGAAACAGTAGACCAGTAAAATCTGCCCGCTGATTGGACACTTTGGGCTGCAAAAACTTTGCACCATTAGATAACCACATCTCAACAGTGAGATTCAATTTAGCCCCATTGTAGTATGTTCACTTCAAAAAGCCTCTATAAGACATCACAGTATATTAAGAGGATAAATAGAGTTAAATATTATTTACTATTTATGTCAGGGTTGCCCAGTATTTGACACTTTGGCTGTCTCTGACCCACAGCTAATAGCAATGCACCAACTGTTGGTTTCAATGGAGTTTCAGTTAAGTAACATCCAGAAGGTGACAGGTTTACCCTTGCTGGCTCACATATATGACTTTCTGAAGTGTGGATTACCCCTGGCGTTGTTCTGGCTGTCATCACTGCAACTGTCATTTCATTCTTATTTATTTCTAGAGATACATCAGTTGGAAAAAATTAAGCCTTCTATAGTTCTAGAATGAATACTGTCACCTTCCCATAGGCTAGAGTCCTGCACAGGTCCATTTTTTGGGACACGTCCCCGACCTGTACCCGCAACCTGGACCCGCGACCCGCATTCTTACCCACATGGACCCACGACTCAACCTGCAAATACCTTATCCACAACCCGGACCCTCGACCCACTGACCATCAAGAATCAGGAAGTGCTGTCATTGTAAACTGGAAGTGACATCATCGAAAGTAGCCATGACCAGAAAAAAAGGAAGACAACAGGAAGTGCTGTCATTGTAAACCGGAAGTGACATCATTGGTAGTAGACGTGTTCAGAAAAAAGGAGTAAAAATCTCTATGGAGAAGATCCATGGCCCGACCTTCAACACACAAACCTTCAGAACCACCGACCCACTTCTGTACCCGCACCCGGAACTTCTACATGCAACCCGCAAGGTACTGCTAAATTTTGCGGGTAACTGACCTGCTGCAGGACTCTACTGTAGGCCTTGCCCTACTAGCACCATCAGCAGAACACAAGCTAAAATGGACTCCAGTGCTCATAAGGTCTCTCTGCTGTATGAGGAAAGGATATGAACACTGAACTGCAACTACCATAGGTTTATGCCAAGACTTCCAGGATGTTATTGCAGTAATAATACACAGTACTTCAATAATAATGTCATTAATAATCTACAATTCCTTCCATGTTAGAAAAAGACGATAGAGGATTTCTTCACTAGAAATTCTAGTTAACATTCCTTTTATGAATTGCACTCTTGCTAATTCATGAATATCTTGGCCCTAAAACTGGCCATGTGTTGAAGGACAAGAGGTCCTCCCTTGAGATCTAAAGAACAGAATTCACACCTTAAGCACTGCAAATTATTATTTACAGTAAGGTATTCAATGCCTTTTTGGAGGGACATTGAACTTGTGGCAATGATAATCACTTCTTTAACATCCTATTCTTAAATATTGATCTTTCAATTGATGCCAATGGAATTTTGCTTGCGTTGCTATTGGGGTGCACCTACCAAGAAGTATTAAATGTATGGTTCCCTTGTGCAATAGGCTTCCCTTCTTCCCTGTGCATACAGTAATGCATACAGTAACATGTAGTTCATACTGCAAAACGGCAGCCTTCATGGAGCAATAATTCTAAATTTGCCGATTGACAGGTCTAGGTCCCAAAGCGGCAGTTAGGGCATCATTACCATAACGGATGTAAGCGCTAATGGTGGATTATGCAAATAAAAGGTAATTCTACAAAACTGTGCGACTTAATGCACCCTAGATCAAAATACACAGCATGTTTTACATGGAAAAAACAAGTACTTTCCACGGAATACAAGGTTTAATCTTTACTCTAAATGACTTGCCATTTTCCTCTTACTGATGGAGCACAGTTAAATTTACATTTTGTTGGCTCCAATACATCATGAACTTAAAGCAATTATGAAAAAAGCACCAGAGAACAATTCTTAAAAGGTAATGACTCAAGCGCTGTCAGAATCCCCACAGTTTACATCTTTTATGAGGTGAAATCTATGGAATTTTGTTTAGGGAGTCGGTATAATGGCAAGTGGCAGATTATGGCTGGGAATTATGAAACAACCTCATATAATGCACACTGCTTAAAGCAGAGTACAAGTATGGGAGGAAATTGCTAAACTTTCTGATTTATTTTTCTGATCTGACTATTCTGAGCAGTAGATATTCAAACCACTCAGCAACATGGTTACTTGCATGACTTAGTCTACTTTAAATTAAAGGGACATTGAGCTCACAAATAACGTATTTATTTTTCCAAACTCAGCATTTGATATTCTCACACCGTGGAGGAACATGGTTACTTGCATGATTTAGTCTACTTTAAATTAAATGGACATTGAGCTCACAAATAACTTTACTGATAGCATATATAATGACATTCTGCAGCAGTGATCCCCAATCAGGGGGCTCTCAAGCAACACGTTGCTCATCAACCCCTTGGATGTTGCTCATGGTAGCCTCAAAGAAGTTGTCTTTTATTGAATTCCAGGGTGATAGGCATGTTTTTGAATAAAAAAAAAAACCATTTATTGACATACTGAGCATCCTGTAGGCTTCCAGTCCATATAGGAGCTACCAAATAGCCAATCACATTCCATATTTGGCATCCCCAGGAACTTTTTTTGTGCTTATTTTTCTCCCCAAATCTTTTAAAATTTGAATGTGGCTCAGATGTAAAAAAAAAAAAAAAGTTGGGTACTTACAGCAAAATAAAATTGGTATTTATTTTGAATTCTTAATTGTTAGGCTTATTGCACTTGGGGATTTTTCATTTGATTTTAGGGATATCAGCTTCCAACCTACTGCTTCCCAATCTGATTTACCCCAATGGGACCTTGGCTACAAATAATTTTTCCCAAGGGCCAAAAGTGAATGGAATTAATGTAACTGAATTGATAGGCTTCCAATACTGCCAAGGCATAAGCATGCTTGAGACTCATGAGAGCAGATCTACTAATGGCAGGATACAACATAAAGATGGAAACTGAAATGTTTTTCACTGTCAGTTGCCATAAGCACAGGTTTCTGCATTCCAAATGGAATTCCTCCGTGAATGAAGTGCTGCCTGCATTCAAATTCTCTGTACTCATGAAGAATATTTGTGAGAAAATATATGTGTAAACTTTCAAAACCTTTATCATCCCCTAATTTCCATAAGGTACAGAGCACACCTAGACCATGGGAATAATAACTTAGGGATTTGTTTTTACTCATACAGAGTTTTAGAGCCCCAATGTACAATACTAATGTTTATGTTAATATATGGGGACTGGGGTGAGGCAGCCATTGAAATCTCTTTTGTCTGACCATTATAATGCCCTATTAACGCAATATAAAGCGTACATTAACCAATGCAATATAATGGAACGTGTACATTAACTAATGCAATATAAAGTATAGTGTGCATTAACTAAACAGTACCCTTTCATACTGACCACTAAACACTCTTGCATTTTTTTTTCTTGAACATAATCCCACCAAAACATTAATATTGAACTGAAAAGCATATTCAGAATTTCTTGAGCTAAACAATTTGATGTAGGTTGTTCCTGAAAATCTTAAAATTTGTGTCCTATAAATAAGCACCAAATCTCAGTTTCCTATCACATATTTAGAAGATCCAATAATGATTTTTCATTTACAGACACTCTAGCTCCCAAAGATGCTCTAGCAAGCACAGCGTTGAATTCAATTTACAGACCCATACTTCCTTCCAAAATTACCTGTTTGAATTTGAGCCAAAATTAAATATGTTTCTAAAATTGACTGTTATTCCCAGGTGAAACAAATTACATTATTATCTTTATCCCATATGTAGCAAATTGTTGAATTTGTAGGACAAGTAACAAAAAATATGTTTTTTTTTAGTGACAGAGATAATCTAGCTAAATTTGCGAATTGTCGAAAAATTTGCGAAACACCGTCGCGTCATTTTCGTCGCGCGTCTCTTTTTTTTTATCAGGCTATTTTTAGCCAGGTGAATTTTTGCGGGTGTTTCGCGAATTTATTCGCCGGCGGATAATCGCGGAAATTCGCCCATCCCTAGAGATAATTAATACTTGTCACTCTCATGAACATATAAATTAAAGCTCTAAAACAAAATAAGAAATATTTCATCAGTTGCATTGTTGGACTAAGAATGAAAAACTACTTTGACCAACTGTGATCTGCTGTTCCAGATATATCTTGTAGCACAGTTTATCCTCTTTAATTACACATCACATTCAAGCATGTGGATTCGATTGGATGCTGTATGAGTTAATACATTACATACTGCAAACAATTTCATATAGTGCACATGTATCTAAGGGTTGATCTGACCACAGGGAGTTTTATCAATCACTGGGTCAGTGTTTGGACTAACACAATTGTTCCCTATCTGATTTGTCTTGGGGGAGAAAAATTCCTTCCTTGCTTTGAAAGGGCAATAAAACCAGCCCCTGGTCTTAATATTATGGCACTGCTGTAAGATTCAAAATTATATTTGAATGATAATTATAATTCAAGATTGTTCAACAACTTTAGGAACTCATGGAAAAAAACTGATCATGAATTTTTACAAATTCCAGTTTTTCAAACTCTGAATAAAAATAATTGCTGGCTTAAATCGATAGGAGATATATTTTCAAAATCCAAACTATTTTATTTTTGGGGTTTCTTTCAAATGAATGCAACATTGTGATTTTCACTGAGATCATGTTTTTTTTTCCATGACATGGAGGGTTATTTATTGAAGGTTGGATTTTGAAACCATGACTATATTCACGAACTCTAAAACTACAAATGTCATTGAGTGTATTAAAAGATCAGGATATAAATGTGAACCAAAAAAAAAAACCCAGAACAACAAGGTAAAGTAAAACCTTGAAAATCTCTAAATATTGTATTTACACAATTCCTAGTGTAAAAAAATGAAAAACTCTAAAATTTGATTTGAAAATTTGATTTAAGGCAGTCCAATAAGAACAGAGCAGATACCGCTGACTATAGCACCTGAACAACTTTTACTAGGAAAAGTTTGGAAAAGAAAGTTTACATGTTTTTTTCACTTTAATTAAAATATTTTTTTCGATTTAGAAATATTGGAAAACCATGAATGTTTCAAGCTTCATGGAAAATAAATCCAATGTAATAGTTAGTAAATTGGCCCCTAAATGTGTTAAAGTTTTCCAATTTGAGTGTAATTTTTTTATGATTGGATTTAGAAAGATATCAAAATAAAAAATCAACAAATCTTCCTCCCTGTGTGTTAATTTAGTTAGATTGTAACACCACATTAATATAAAACCCTTTTTATAAACATATAATTTGGAACGTTAAAGTGAATGAAGTGAGGGAGAGAAACTGGGAGTTTTGATTTGCTTCATTTTCTTTGCGCACTCTGAACAAAGAATACTGGAAGGCCATAAAATCAGTTTCATGGAACAATACTTAAAGAGCAGAGAAACAAAACAAAGAAGTAAACAAGAGTCGGGAGAAAACATGAAGTAGCCAACAACTTTCTTTTGTTGATCAGATTAACCATTTACTTAAAGAAATGTCCTCAATGTATAACCTGAATTTTCAAGATTAAAAACATGCTACGAAACACTAAAAAGAAGTCTACATTTTAAGGTTGTTTAACCTTGTTAGAAAAAAAAAGGAATGAGAGGATAATTAGGGGCAAACTTCAAATTCTTGTTAACTTTTTTTTAAAGAGTTTGTAGTGAATTTTACACAGGTCACTGACTGACTTGACACAAATTTCATGTGAAGTCTAAATAGCCCCTGGAGAACACTAGCATGCCTATTAGTTCACTAGATCCGAGTGCTGAAATCTTGCTTGTGATCACAATTTACAGCCAAAATGAGCCACCTACAGAGGGGACAATTAGATAACGCCTGCTGTTTGCTTCCTCTGAGGGTCACGTCGAGCCTGTCCTTACTGAGACATCAGTCTGCTGTGAGTGAACAGTAAAAATGAACAAGATTAAGGGTGTACTAAAAGAGCAAGATGAATGTGTGGGTGGCAGACGAAGGAGAAGGTATCAAGCTCTGTTAACACTTCCTCTGTCAGAGAGACCAGAAAACATACAACAGTCTGTTCGACAGAAGCTCATTTATTCACGTTCTTTACGTCTGTTTAAAATCCCAGAGTTATAAACAAGTGCATTTCTATTGATGATGCCCTTGAATGATGAAAAAGGATGAAAGTGACTTGGTTCTTAGTCTCTGAATGTGGGAACGTGACATCTGAATAGTCGCTGCAATGTACAGAAGTTACACAATTATATGTACACAATTTTCATTGCAGATAAGTACATAGCGGATGAACAAAAGGAAGCATGCACTTCTACAGTCAACCATTGAGTTTGGTTGCAGGAGTGCATGCTTCATTTTATTTATCCGGATTACCCCATGCTGCAGATTTGGGGACGTGGCACCCGGGCCATCCGAGTTAATTGGTTAGTGTGTATTCCACTGTTCATATATTTTCCGAATATTTTTGTGAACAGAGCCTAAGCCCTGAGGTGGGGGTTTACACACCCAGGTCAATCTCAGTAATGGGTGAGTCATATTTCTAGCCTATTGCTGTTGCAAGTGCAAAGCTCAGGGTTTTACACACCCGGGTTAAACATTATTAATGGTCAGAATTTGAGTTAATTAATTATTTAATTATTGGATTGCGGCACATAGCAGATCTGTTTTGCTTCTCTCAAACGTGATATGTGGAAACATGACACTGGATAAGGTTGTTAAAAAAATTAAAAGACTGTGGTCCCTCAACCACAAATTATTTTAGTAGCAAGTACTTTGCAATTGGAATTCTAGACAGTCATTCACTTTGATAACATGTTTTCCCTGAAGATAGAATATTTTGCCAACTGTGTGGAGCTCCATAAGGACCTTTCAAGATGGCATGAATTTATGGTATATTTTTCCTCAAGTAACATCCAACTTTTAGAGAGAGTCTGTGGCCACTGACTGACAAATTGCTCTAGTAGAAAGTTGTCTTTTAACAATAGATGACACTTCCTATCAAAGGAAGGAAGAAATGCGCGGCCATATGAGTATCAGAAAATATACATATTAAAGTCTCTCTAAATGCTAATACTAAAATGTCTCTAAATACTAAGATAATTATTTTCCAAAATAACTCTGTATAACTAAACATTTTCCAAATCTAGATATAATTAATCTTTATTGGAACCCAAACCTGCCAATGGGGTTTATTTAAGGTTTTATCCAAATTATGGAAAGATTAATTATCTGGAAAACCCCAGGCTGCCATGCATTCGGGATAACAGATCCCATGCCTGTTTTAGATCTTGTTCTTTTGTAGATTTTTTCCCTTAATTTGGTGATAATGTTTATCCATCATCCATCATAGTTAACAATTCCATTATCACCCCCTCTCCCCAGGCCCGGTGCCTTGGGGTTATCCTAGATTCTGCCCTGTCATTCACTCCTCATATCCAGTCACTTATTAAATCATGTCACTTCCACTTAAGGAACATATCCCCTACCTTTAGATTGTAATCTCTTTCTGTATAGGGCCTTCCTCACCTTTTTATCTGCATTGATGTGATTGAATGTAACTCCATATGTATGTAATTCATGTGATTTAGTTGTATAATCACATTTACTTTAAAGCGCTATGCAACATGTTGTCGCTATAGAAATACATGCTATTAATAATAATAATAATAATAATAAAATACATTATCTTACACGATCAACATATACTCAATAGCAGAAATGTTCTGTAAGTATTTACCATATTTTCACAAAATAGAAAAGTAGTTTTGAAACAGCGCCAATACCAAATGAATTTGTCTAAATTCCATAGAATTAGCCATGTTTTCCATATGACTAGCAATGCTCTGCTTATGTATAAAATATTAATGTATTTTGCAGCATTATACAACAAGAACATAATAATCAAAGGGGAACAAGGAGTTTTTCACACTTAAACTAATTATGTTTCTCAAAGACAAGATTTAAAATTCATCCAAAGCTGTAGAAGTGCATTTGATGGTGGTTTTGGCAGTCCTCCAAGGGTAGGTACCACCACTGACAAATGTAAGCACCTCTCTCTCTGGTATGTGTGGTCATATTTAAAGGCAATTTGCAGTAGCTGTCTTAGAAACTAGCGCATAATCAAAGCTACTCAAAGCAAAACATTTTCAGCACAAACTAGAACACAAAACAACAACGTTTTATATATAAAGGGCCCTATTTTATTGAATTCTAATAAATATATGTTTTTAATGTGAAACAAAGCATCATGTGAATAGTGTTGGACTGGTGGTTTGGGAACCCCACAGAGTCTCCCCTTAGCCCTCAACCCCTTTTTGAAATCCCACCCCCTCCCTCCAAACACCCCATTGCATACTTTCTTTCTCTTCTTGGGACAATAACAATTTCAGCCAGCAGGGGTGTAGGAGCCTAAAAATTCCAACCAGTAGGGAGGGCATAGAGTCCTGTATCAGCAGGGCCCATGAGGCCTGGGGCCCTGCTGGCCCAGTCATACCCTGAATGGGTTTTTAGTATGCATATACAGTATGTAGGGCTCTGAATAACTTTATTATTGACTAAACAGGGCTCACTATATAAAATATAAAGAATGCTGAGCTATCCAATATAGAAATTATTGGTAATAAATACTTCTGGCACATTTTTTACTGACAATTCCTTGAAGTTTGTGAGAGTTATATATAATGTTGAGCTCTGTACAATTATATAGTTCTGAGGGTTGGGGAATTGAAGCCCTTTTTTTGCAGCTCTGGAACCAAATCAAAATTTATATCCTTGATTGATACTAGGATTACTGCAAGTCGTTTGAGGGCTCAGGAGAACATTTAAGATAGGGAAAAAGAATTCAAAATTCACAACAATAATTTATTAGGAGTGTAAACTACACATGTGCCTTATTAACCCAAGGTTAAATCTGTATCACTGTAGGTTAGAAGAATTAAAGTAAAAAAAAAAAAAACAATTTGAAAGGTATATATTTTAAATGCAATTGCAAAATATAGTACAACAGGTCCCATTGAGGATGTTGGGATTTAGCACATTTGCTACAGTCTTTTCTTGCTACTTTTGATTAATAACAACATTTTACATTTGGTTTTGCTACAACATAGAGATGCTTTGGAGAACATCAATAACAGCTTTGGCCTGGTGTTATACATTTATCAAGTTGCAGGGTATTATCACTATAACAAGCTTACAAACCAGCATTGAGCATAGGAATAGCCCATTATTTTTGCCACGGGCAAAAGTATTAATCTGTAATACAAAAGTAATTAAAAAGAAGTAATTGAAGCTGGTTGTCAGACTGCATAATTGATGTGGGGTTCCAAACTGAAAATATGGTTACCTTTAGGACATCACATTACAACATATTACTGTAGCTCACAAACTGGCAACTAATAATTCTAGTATAAATTGATTAAAAAAAATTACCTAGACATTTTGACAAATTTATTAAAATGCAGGTTTAAACAATACTTGAGCATGTGTGTGTCTGCAAGTGTTTTAGAAACTCGAAATTTAAAACAGCTTAAATGTTGAAATGATGCCTCCCTTTGCCTTTATTGAAGCTGAATTTTTTTGTTAACATTTGGAGTTTTTTATTGATTGTTAAATCTCAACAATTTACTATCAATCAAATCACGAAAAATGTGTGGTTTTCCCATATTTCTAAAAGGCAAAGAAATTAGATTTGATTAGGGATTGAATTTTGAAGTGAAAAAACTTTGAAATTTGACCATCAATTTTTAAAGTGTTTTTTTCAATTGAAAATTGACCATTTTTGATTCTAACAATTTTCACCAAAAAAAAATGTTCTAATAAGGCCCCCATAGGCTAAAACAGCAATTCGTCAGGTTTAAGGTGGCCAAGTTTTCAAATGGTCAAATTTTTAAATTGGAATCAAATTTTTTAAAATTCAAATCAAATTTTTGCCTATTCCATAGTCGAAGTACCCAAAAATTACTTTGAAATTTGAATTTTTTTAATTCGAATTTTCACTTTGACCCTTGAGAAATCTGTGTAAACACCATAAAAAATGTTGACGCAAAACTTTGCCAATTAATAAATAAGTCTCTTGGGGCAAATTTCAGGCATCTATGGTGCAAATAAAAAACAATGGAGAGAATGTCTTGAAAAAAATTTAATCATTTGAATTCATCTGGTTGATCGAATTGATTGAGTTTTCAGATAAAAATCCTCAAATCAGCCAAAATACTTGAACTTTGCCTGGGACAACTCTCACTGACTTCTACATAACCTCACCAGCTTTTATATGGCAAATTTTTGCATTTGAATTTTCAAAGTTTTTTGCTTAATAAATATGTACCAGACTAATTAGTTGGGAAACTAACCAGCATGTGGTGCTGTTCTATCAAAACTCTTTCATAGTAACAGTACATGTATACATAATACAAATACATAATATTTTGGAATAAAAATGAAATAAATAATGAATGTACATTGTAAAATTTATTTTATTATAGAAAAAGGTCATATAATTATGATGATTTTGCAGTACAACAATTATTTATACCATTGTAAAGAATTTGGGTGATATAATTCTTAATAAACAGAAATGTATCTGGGATTAAAGTAGTTTCATCTACATAGACACATCAAACAAAATGCTATGTTATTGTCACAATTACTTTTTTTAGGTATTTCTTAATTTGATCAATTTAATAGAAATTTATTTTAAAAAACAGGAGCCTCACAAAAGTACTGTCTCAAAGCCCATTTTTAAAGATAAATATTTTCTACCCCTTTATTAGGAATAGCTTGGGAAAAAAATACAATTTATCGATTTAAAAAACTATCTCAGATACAGAATATCACACAAATTGACTTTTATTCCCGCAGGCAAAATCCATAAACTATTACTCAAAATGAAGCCAGTATTGCAGTACCTTTTCTCTTTTCTTTTGATTATTTCTTTGTTGATCTAAAAACTTATATGTATTTTAAAGGTCACTCACCTATTATGCACAAAATACAAAATGCACCCACTAAAACATGTCTGCCCTTTAAGTACAGTCCTCTTTCATTTAGAGGCTGCAAGCACAGAAACCTTTCAGTATCAGATTACAAGCATGTACTTTATTACTAAAGCCAAACTTAATTTCATTTCTATCAGTTGGTGGAACTTTCCTGCTATTATGGGTCCGATGGGTGTAATGAAATTTTATTATGTTAGAGTATAACAATGAGAAAAAACATCACAAAATCAATATGATGTTTAAGCCCTTGGTGGACTTTAATGTCTTGGAATTTGCTAACAAAATGATATAGGTTTTTTTTAAGTGGATTCCCAAATTTCAGGAGATGACAAATATCCAGAAGAGTTCAACAATATATCTGAGGTAGGGCAGTGTAGATTCTAAGTAAATAAAAAATAGGGAAACTTCAGATCTATATGTAAGAAACAAAATAATTGATTCCAAGCATCTTCATACTGCATATTGATTTTGGGTAATTGGGCAGTGTTTCCTATAACTTTTAAGAAACAAAAAAATCTTAGATTTACAATTGAATGTACTGTTTTTAGTAAGTAACTGAATGATAGTTACTGCTACTTAGCAACAGCAGTGTTCTTAGGGAATTTCCTGTGAACTCAATCTTCAGAACAGCAGGCAGTGTCTATTAGACCGCCAGATTGGTGCATGCAGTTTTAAAACTATCTAGTGCTCCATTGTTGGGCTGAAACTCATCCTCACCTCTCTTATACCCCCTGGCATGGTATAACACTACAGCCATAGCTCCAGAAGTAAAAGATTCAAATCATTTTCCATAGCCTGGGAGTGTTTTTATTTTACAGTAATATATTTATTTTAAGTCCAATATTTCTTATATTGACCTCCTTTTCTGCAAAATTAATGTTTGTGATCTTGTGATCTTGTGTCTTTGTTTTGAACTCTATTTGCTGAAAATATATAGGTATGACGACAAGGTATTTATGGCTGTTTCTATACAGGTATAGGATCTATTATCAGGAATGCTTGGGACTTTGGCTATTCTGGATAAAGGGTGGGCTACTTCTAAGATTATATATGAAGGATAACAGTACTAGGAGGGGGACACAGCTAGTATTCCATAAGCCTGTCTCATACACTTAGGGGCACGTTTACTAAGGGTCGAAGTGAATATTCAAATAAACTTTTAATTTAAAAAATTTGAATTTCAAAGTAATGTTGGGATACTTCGACTCTCGAATAGCCCAATATTTGATTCAAATTGAAAAAATTAAAAAATTTGAATTTTGAAGTACTGGCCCTTTAAAAACCCTTCAAATTCGACTATTTGCCACCTTAAAGCTGCCAAATTGCCATTTTAGCGTAGGGGGACCAGGTCCCTCTAAGTCCTAGAAATTGCAAATGCAAAATCATTTGAATCATTCAATTTGCAGGATGTGATCAAACAATTTTTATTCGATTGAATGCGGCCTTTTTCGAAAATGCCAATATGCGATTGAAAATGACCCCCCCTCCCCACAAAAAATTTGTTGGTTGAATTTCGAAGTTCATTAGAAACTTCGAAATTTGACCATTAGTAAATCTGCCCCTTAAATTATCAGCTTGGGGAAGGAAAGATAGGCAGAGCAATCCATAAATTCAAAGAGTCTCTAACTCGTAACCTGCACTTCTAATGCACCACTAGGAAGATGCTTGGGTCAGAGGGGAACTGGAACTGGTATGTACAACTCCAAACTGGAGGCATTTGAATGCAGTAAAAATGTTTGTTTGTTTGTTTAAGGGTTGAATGTGAATGTGCCATGACTTTACTAATGAAAGGATCAGATGTCTGGATTTTGGAGTGGGTTGCCAGATCCTTTTATTTTTTTTATAACAGCTGATGCTTGATTTTGAAGACATTCCCCTCCGAGTGCCGAATTTTAGAGTGAAAGATAATTGAATGCCAGATAAGGGATCCAATACCTGTACCACACTAATAATAACATGGTAAGAAGTTCAATCCAAGCAACTGCACTCCAAGCAATATCATAACCAAGCCTTTTTAACTTCCTTTTTAAGAACTTCAGTTGCTAGAAATATTTGAAGGCAAGACATTTTTAACTGACCACACATTTTATTTCTTTAGTAATAATAACACAAAAGATGTCCACTTTGATCAGTTAGTCAAGCTGAAATGTGAATAGGACTCAAAGGTTTCCAAACAGATTGTGGCAGAATTAAAGATCTCAACAAATTTCTGCCAATGCTCAAGCTACAGGAAAATCTTTCCTCAATTCCAAGATACATTTCAATGTCAACATCTAAAGGTTCTTTTTTCTTCTAAAAGAGTATTTTAATTGAGAAAATATATAGATTTAGTGTCTCCCAAGTACAAAATGTATAAAGATCCATTTGAGGGAATTGACTGGCCTGGAGTTCAATGACAATTATTCCTAAATGCACTTCGGAAAGTTCTTTAAGCTATGAAATAATTCAGCTTGATAAATCTAAGTTTCTTGAGATTACTAACTACAAGCAGGTATACTGAAAAGTCTATTCAGGCTATGAAAGTATTTTTCTTGGCACAGTGACAGACCACATACCCCAGTATTTGTATAAGGCAACATAACATTATAAGCAGATGACATTTGGAATGTTTAATACATTGTAATGTATGGTAGGATTATAAACTTTCAAGAAGAAAAAAACAATGCTTTCAAAGTAAAGAAAAATAATTGTAAATGAAATACTTGAGCACTTAGAAATAACAATAGAAATAATAATAGAGCACTAATGCCAAATTATTCAAAGACTGTTATTAAAAGAATAAGTATAAAAAAATTGTTATAGTGTAATTATTTTCTTTCTCATAGCCTCAAACTCTAGTTTTTTTGTACTGGCAACACATCTTTTAGAAAAAAATAAAATAAATACAATGAAGTAAAATGAAGGGCAAAACCAGATTTAGACAGTCAGAGGCTAGTATTGTGGATAAAGGTAATTCAAAGTGTTAGGAAAAGCATGTAATGTAATCTACCCATACAACTGCAATCAAAGTCATGGGAGTTGGATTTAAGGTTTGAAAAGAACAGAACCTGTTGGAAACCCTGGATAAAACATACCCCTGTATTGTGAATTCTCACTTAAAGGGACCTCTGACATCAAGTGTGCATGTAGGAAGCTGATCTGACATCGTTTGCCTCATTCATAGTATTCCCTAATGCCCTAATGCACAGTACAATATTGCAGAATATGTCAGGGCTATAAAAATTAAAACATGTATTAATAATAAAAATTTATAAAAATTAATTAATTAGTATCAACCATGAAACGGTGTGTTTTCACTGTGATCCCAGAAGTGTGAATTTATAGTTATTTTGTATTACAAAAATGTTGGGTATTATATCAATTCATAATAGAGCAATTCTAATTTTAACATGGTTTTAAAACTTAGAAATGAAGAAGTGGACCCAGTTCAAAGACATTGCTTGAAGGAGCTCACTAATTAGTGTAAAACAGTATAGACAGAAATTGAATTACAGCCCCATCATTGGCTAGTCATCAGACACAGTATTGATTGTCTTTGCAAAGCTTCATGCTGAACATTCTAACCATGCTTGACCTTCCGAAATCCACTCAACTAATGGAGGCATCTTTCTTTCATCCCATAAATGGGGATCTTGGGTCTATTTAGAATAACTTCACATGACATCTTGTTCTTCATATAGACAATAACAATCAAAGGATAATTTCTTAGAATCTCATAACTAACAATGAGTTTTTTAATTCAAGCCTCACTCTGAGATGCAGGTCCCCTTAGCTCATAAAAAGGTGATGGATATATAACATAAAGTCACTGCTTTATCATCCATTCAGCCATAACTGCCAGAATATTAAGGACTGTGTTTTTACCCACCCCAAACATCATCATAATTAACCTTCAGACACATGAACTAAGTAACTATACATAATGTTTGTGGAGTCAAGTTAAATAGCTCATATGCTGAATACACTGTACACTATTATAGATTAAGTACATTAGGGTCTTGCAACTAATGTACTAGGATCTAAATGATTTAAATTTCTAATGTACATAATATAGTTATATAAATATCTTTTATAATAAAGGAATGCTTTCATTTACAGATATTTCATGCTACAGAACTAGAACTGTTTGTCTACACATTTTTTTTAAATCATTTCTTTTTTCTCTGTAATAATAAAACAGTACTTTTTACTTGATCCAAAATTAGATATAAGGAATGTTTATTGGAAGAAAAACCAGCCTACTGGGTTTATTTAATCATTACATGATTTTCTAGTAGACTTAAGGTGTGAGGATCCAAATTATAGAATGATTCATTATCTGGAAAGCCACTAAAGTACTAAAATCATATTCAATGATTTACTTTTCTTGATTTTCTTAAAAAAACGCTTGAAAATAAATTCTATTTGATATATTTGTTTTTTATTAAATATGTTGTATGGCAAAGAAAATAAAGGAATACAAAATATCAGAGAGAAGAAAGAAAAGAAAGAAAGAACACCTAGAGAGTGCACAGGCTTTATGTGGTTCTGTCAGTCAGTTGAAACATTTCTGTAAATAGAAATGATCAGTGGAGACATTTTACATAGATGTGAGCCCTATAATTTAACATGTTATGTACTGAACCCAACCTCCTCATTTTTTGGGTAGGGCACATTACGGCCTGTTTTAAATGAAGGTCATCTTTTGAGCAGGTAGCAAACTGCGCAGAAGAACACTTGGCATATATATATAATTCTGGTTTTGAGTCAATTCCCTCTCTAATGCTGTAAAATTAGCATTTGCCTGTCAGAAAACAGCAGGCAATATGTTTTAAAGTGGCCAAGCCCCACAACTTTCAAAAAAGATATCTCTGGAGCTCTACAGCAAACACATCAAAAGGATATGTTGATGTAAATGCATACTTTGTTTTTTACAAAGCTACATGGAAGAAAAAAAGTGGGAAAAAAACTTTGTGATGTCTTCTCTATGTTACAAGTTTAATGTTCTAAAAATCCTGGTTGCAAAAATTCTACTTTTTTCCTAATTTTGAAATAAATTACAATCCTTAAATATCTGAATTAACTAATTAACTTTTAAACATATTTTCCATTTATTATGAAAAATGCAACTGTTCCAGTAAAATTGCAAGTCACAATCAGGAGTGAAATTATAACTCAAACTTAATTGGCAAAACAGCAAATGCCCACAGACTCAACCAGTGTCAGACTGGCACACCGGCATACCAGGAAAACTCCCGGTGGGCCAAGGTGTCAGTGGGCCTCTTGCTTCTAACCATGGTCATTCAATATTCTTTATGGGGACAAAAGCTTAACAATGGAAGAATACAGTAAGTAGTGTGTAACTGGAACACAGTTGGAAGGGAGATATATTTCCCCTAGGCTCATGTCTAACTCCCATATGTACTGCAGTCCTGAGTGGGTTAATTCCCCAAGAAAGTCTCACCTGGGAAATAATTAGGAAGCTAGATCTGCTAGCTGCTGTAGATTGGAGTCTCAGAGTAAGGTAGAGCTACACATTGAGAGGGCTGAGACCTGGGATCTGAGTTTGTGGAAGTGGCTGTGTGTTTTACCCACAGGAAAAGGACATTGTAAAAGTACTGTGACTCTGGGGAGTTGTATTTTTGTGTTTGACTAGGAATCCCATTAGGGGACTGGTAGTAGATAGGGAAACTACCCTATGTATTAATTAAAGCCTAAAGGGCAAATTCACTAAAGCGTGAAGCGTCTAACACTAGCGCTAATTCGCCAGCGTGATGTCAATTCGCAACTTTGCCGATGCACTAACAGTGTCTCTGGCGAAAATTTGCTAGCGAAGTAGATACGTAAGTAGTTACGTCCCTTTGTCAGTGCGCTACTTCGCCTGGCATAAGGTTGTGAAGTTGCGCACTGACGAAGGGACGTAACTACGCTAATTCACTAAGATGAACATTTTTCTGAATTTTACCTCTTATGGTAGACATTACTTCGCCAGGTCAGACCTAATTGCCGAAGGGCAATTAGAGTCTTTATATGCGAACAATAAATGCCCTGTTAAAGACCTGTCTGTTTGTCTGATTATGCTCACAGTAAATATACAGTAAAAGACTAGGAGAATAAGCCTTAAGCTGCGGAAACATATGATAAAAGCTAGAACACAGTGGGAGTGGTCAATTGACATTATCACTGATGATCAATGGGCCCAGGTACTACTGACCCCATTGTATGTTTCTCCAATATACAAATATTGATTACAACTCTTCTATACTAGAACCAGGCTACACCAATTCAACCCTGACATTTTGGCAACTTGCTTGAGATGCAACACAGCAGAGGGTATTTTAATATACAACTTCTGGTCCTGTCCCGAACTTAAAGTTTACTCTTCGGCAATACATGACCGAATATCCCAAATGCTTGGCTTGGACCTCCCCCTCGACCCAAAATGGTGTATATTGGGCATTGACCCTCCTCATCAACTGACCCGTCCTGCCCAAAAAATTCTACATAAAGTTTGGTTTCAAGCCCAAAGATTTATAGCACAACAATGGAAATCTTCTTCTTCTCCACAATATGCAGAATGGGAAAAGCAGTACAGTACATGGGTAATGTGGAACAACTAATTGCCAGCAGAAACAATACCTCTAAACAATACATGAAAATGTGGCAACTGTGGTTCTTAGAATCTGTTTAAACACCTATGCTTACCTTTTTATGTAATACATGAATCGGTGACTTTTTTCAAAGACTTTGTTTAATTGTAACCAATGTAACATGCAAAGCGGTATAATGTGAATCAATATGTTTAAAATTTTACTTTGTATCCTTTTATCACAAAATAAAAACTTCACCTGAATTAAAAAAAAAAGACTAGGAGAATAAAGAGGTTGAGTGAGGAGAGGAGGAATAATAGTATCGAAAGTGGACCCACTGTCTAACATTTTCTGGCATCCCAGTTAGACACTAAAACTAACCTTCACCAACCTGTTGTTGTTACATGCAGATACTTAGCCTTTTATACCAAAGTAATTGTACACATCATTAATCTCAGCATGTGATTTTGAGGTTTAACATTTCAGATGAGTGTTAGTGCTCATTTCTACTGCTGAGCAGCACTGAGTACTAATGCGAGGAAGTCATGAACATCTGGATGAACTGAAAGATCTCTCTGTTTTGATAAATATGTTAGTTCAGTTTTACCGACTGTCAGGAAACATTTCATTGGGAAAATGGGGGGGGGGGAATAATCAAGCTCATGGGAATTCTTCAGTATTCCATAAATTCCCAAGATATTTAATTTACTGTAATATTGTAATACAATTCCCTGTACAATTATGAGCCACATATACATCACCCTGTGATGAATATTGCTATTACAGAAAAGGGGATTAGGGATGTGAATAGCATACAGAAGATATTTCCAATCCACAGCCAAAAACTATTGCAGTTAGTTATTATTGGTTTTGGTGTACTTCTTTAACTTCTGTATCACTCAGTAATTCTATTGAACTGCTATGTTTCATGTTTACAACCATTTATCATACTTTGTCACCATATATGATTTTTTTTTTCTGAACTTGTTTTTAACTATTTTATGTTTAAATTTTTTCAACAAACTTGCTACCATAAATTTGGAAAAGGTCAAACATCTAAAACCTGTCGAGCAGCCATACAAGTCAATGGGAAGTGTCTCTTCAGATTTCCATGCAAATTGATAATCAATTTTTTTTTTCACAAATTCTCAGTCTGCTTAAATATTATTGGAAAAATGTAATATTCAAGTTTTTCACTGAACTCATGATAAATGCATTTTTTTAGGAATACACTATCATTGGGTGGAGAAATCCAGGGTGCCAGTGAATTTTCATTTTATTTTTCTGTGATTGCACAAATTTAGAAGAAAATGCCCCTATGGGTTTCAGAGCAGGGATAACAGAGGAATGCCTGAATAAATAAATATCTACAGGTATGGGATCTATTATACTGAAACCCCATTGTCCAGTGCATATTACAGAATGGGCATCTCCCATTAGACTCCATATTATCCAAATAATCTAAATTTTATAAAATGATTTCCTTTTTCTCTGTAATAATAAAACACTACCTTGTACTTGATCCAAGCTAAGATATCATTAATCCTTAGTGGAAGTAAAACCAGCATATTGGGTGTATTTAATGTTTAAATGATTTTCTAGTTGATCCAAGTTACGGGAAGATCAGTTATCCAGAAAACCCCAGGTCCCAAGCATTCTGGATAACAGGTTGTATCTGTATTTAATATAATAATATCTGAATTAAAAAATTAGACACAAATGCTGTATCCAAATATGACCATTAAAAAAGGGTATAAGGGTTTGGAAAGAAACAAAATGTGAGTATAATTGCCATAATAAATTATGTCACACACACCAAGGCCTAATATCCTCTTTAAAATAAACGAATAGACATTCATATCCACGTCTGAAAAAAAAACAGAAAGATGTTTAAACAGACCTTGGCAAGTGTGCCAGCCTTTAAGTAACACTGTCAAGGGGATGATTGATCATCATGCTAAACCATTCATGCTAAACTGTCTGGAATATAGGGAAAACACAGCAAATATCATATATATGTATGGATTTAAAAAAACGGTGCATTATGAACAACCTAAAGATAATGTCTGGCAAAGCAAAATTACTGCACTCACAGGACTTTCTCTATAAGTGAAAAAAGTTTATCTTTATTCAGTGTTTTGGCTCCTACAACCAGGCCGTCTTCAAGATGTAAAAACCACACAAACAAACATCACATTTAAAAGATGAAAATGCCAAAACTCTAATTATTGGCATGTGGGAGTGTCTATCCCTGTGCCTATCTATATATATAAGAGTTATTTCTATGCATTTAAAAATTTTAGCTTATTCAACCAAATTCTGATTTAAAAATAGGCATTGAAAGTTTCTATAGAATTTGCCCAAAATTAACCAGTCTAGTTGAATTCTTAGCAAAAAAAAACCTAAATTCATGCATACATTCTCTCTACATGAGCCCTAATATACTGGTAGCAAATGTCCCAAATATATTTTACATTTGACAACAAGCAGTGTTTTTTTTTTTCTGGCTATTTAGTATTTATCTTCTAACAAGATTTAAGAAATTCCTTGCCCCTTTTAAACGCATGCCAAGCAATACCCACTCCCACCCGTATGCACTGGGTAAATGTTAATATATTCTGTCAATACCAGATTACCTTCCCCAGTTAAATTACTCAATGTCATTATTTGCAACAGCCATCTGCAAAGCTTAATCCCTTTGTGTTCCAAAAATTCCAAATGCCTGCTACACTATTTTTTGTTTTACGTTCCTGCATAAATCTGTTAAGCTCAATATGTTACAGCAAATTCCCAAAAGCAAAGGCAATCTGCTAGCCTATAAAACACTGGTTACTGAAAATCGAAGGGCTTAATGTGTTAACAACTCAAAGAGTGACTGAAAAAAATCTTCCTGGGATGAAAGTCCCTCCATGCATTGTGCTGGCATCTTTGCAACCCATTTTTTTGTGCTGCCAAGCAAAATTTCAGGGTTACTTATACTGATACTCACATGCAGTAAAAATATCAACAGTTGGGTTAATTTTATTTTAAGTGGTGCAAATTTGTGAATCAAGGAGGCAGAATCCATTTAGATATCAACTTCTTATAATATAATTATATAAAATGACAAATAACATTTAGAGTGCATTGATGCTTTCCTGGGACAGCATCTCCAAAATACAAGTGCTGCTTAAGTATTTTAGAGAATTTGTGGTGAGACATTGTTAAATTAACTTTATATGTGGATGACATGCAGGTGGAGCACAGGTGGAGTTTTAGCATGCACCAATGCAATTTGTTTTCTGCTAAAAGACAGATTGTCACACAACTTAATTGCCACAGCAATGAATAATTTCATTTCCGATATTTTTGGTAAGAAAATGCCAAAAAAACTAGAATTTTTTGGGATTTATTAAACCCAGATGGTGTTAAAGGTCGGAATAAAAAAGTACTCCAAGACCTGGCTAGTTCATGTAGAGGTTAATGGCAGATATTACGTTCACAATTGGAAGATATACTGATCTGTCCTGGGTTACCTTCAATAATCTGCAGATTTCATGATTTTCAGTCGATAATCCAAAAAAGTTGCAGGTTTCAGTCATCAAATCCTTAAAAAGTCACAGTTTTCATCAACAAATCCCAAAAATTCATGAGTCTGATTTTATTTTCATGATTTTATCAAGTCTTTATTTCAAGACTTTTTTGATAAATAGTGTGTATTTTCAGAAAATAGTTTGAAAAAGTTACCAATTTTATAAATAATCCCTACATGTTAAAATGTAATGGGAACAATATTCCTTTGTACACTTTATTGTACACAGAAGGGAACATATATAAATCAATTAATGTATAATAACATTTCTTTATGCTGAAGAACATATCATGGCATGGAAGCTTTTACTTCCCAGTGGTACCTTCTGATGTTGATATTGTTTTAATATGGCTTTGTTTTCCACTAAAGATAGGATAAATGAAATATGTTTTGTTTGTTCTGTACATGTCTTCAAGACTGTGATTTGTTTATCTATTTCTTTTTATGTTTGGTTTCATGGACAACCCCAAGGAGAACCTAAGCTGAACAAAAAAGTAGAGTACACATCCTACACATTATATTTTGGGGTTCTTTACTAGACTAAGGCAACCACATCCCTTTAGTAGTGAATATCTGCACATCAGAAGATGCCTCCAGTAGCTCCCCATCTTCTTTTCTACTCATTCACTGCCCATGCTCGCAACATACTGTACCGTATATCTACAATATAAAACATCACACTGCAAGGTTGATTAGTAATTTATACAATTACAGTTTGGCAGGCAAACTTAATTTTCTGCCTGATGATTTGCTACAACCCCTAAGCTTAGCATCTGAACAGCTTCCCAGAGCCCACTGAGCATGTGAGTGTCTGTGCCAAAGATGGGGAGCCCATGTGGCAACTTTGAAGGCCTGAAACATTACTCTAATTGAGATGCTAAACCTATATACTAAAGTCATACAATATGGTAATGTATGGCATTTCTAGCCATATTCATTGTGTAGATTACTGGAAAGTGTAAAATGAAAATAGTTTTTTAGTAAAAGTTGAATCCTGGCCAAAAACCCAACACAAACCAAATCTTTTATGAGCTTCTAAAACTACGTTTCAACCCATCTAAAGTTTGTTCAGTGTAAAAGTTGTTTTTAAACACCCCACACAAATATCCTCTTTAAATATCTTAAAATGCTTAAAACTTCAGTGTAACTAATACTTATTAAATGAAAAATATCACATTGAAAATGCTTTAATCGATAGTAGAAGGATTCTCCATTAAAAAAAGACACAACCTCTACTTTGTTAAACATTACTGTTTGCTAGCAATGAGTGAATCTGTCCCATTTTGCTTTGCCAAAGAATTATTGAAACTGTGGAAAAATTAGTGAAATGGTGGAAAATTCAAGATACACATTGACATTGATGGGAGTCAAAATGTTTTCTCACTCTAAATGCATTAAAGTCAATGGGTGTTTTTGTCTCAGCAACTTTCTTGTCTATGCAATTTTTTTGTCTTGCTAACTTTTTTGTTGTGGTGAAATTTTTCATGGAGGATTTTTGCCATAGTTTTGCAAAAAAAATTGGTAGATGGCAAAATGCGGAATTTTGCAGGAAAGCAATGCCTGGTGAAAAAATCTCTCATCAATACTTGCTATCAGGTTCAAAATCAAACATTGTTTTTTGCACATAACATGTTTTACAGTGTTCTTAAACCACTAGAGAAATGCTAAGCCAAAACTCCAACGCAAAAGTTAAAGAGGTGCATAAAAATCAGAACATTGAACAGAATGTCTAGATAAATAAATGTAGCTAGCACACATCTATAGCTATCATTATTAAAATATATAAAAGAATACTAGAAATATATCTAATAATAATAACTAGGGATGGGTGAATTTATTTGCCAGGTGCAAATTTGCAGCGAATTTCAGCCGGCAAATAAATTAGCGAAACGCCAGTGAAAATTTACCTGCCGAAAATTCGCTGACATAAAAAAAAATGAGCAGCACTTCAAAAAACCAACGCGTGTCGAAAATTACGTGATGTGCACCGAAATTGACGCACATCAAAAACGGTACGTGACTCGTTTTGCAAATTTTTCACCAATTCGGCGAAAAGGGATAGATTCGCCCATCACTAATAATAACTATAATAATAATACATTGTTAATTGATGGTTATGTGTAAAAAGGTATTGGCTTTTACTAAACTATATAAAGATACACAATTACAAAAGTACCATTTTAACAGAGAAAAATTCCATTCTGAATTAAATGAAATTATTGCGTTAAAGTACAGGGTTGGAATATTGTCCTGAAAAAATGCAGAAGCCTTGTTTCAGAAATGCAAATCATTGGGTATTAATACTTTTAGAATTACAATATGTTGCCATAGTTAGATTGCCAAAGATTATAATGCAATGCTGTGAGATTAAAGTGTTTCTTTCCCATTGCCTGGGGACAGGAATTATAATACAATATTTACAAGTTTGGTGCTGGAGCAAGCACAGTGCTTTTGGCCATATTAATCATGCTTGAAATGAGTTAAAATGATTCAAACTTTTTTTTGTTTATTTTTCTTTGTGAATTATAAATGACTGTAATGTCGTATTAATGATTCATCATTCACAAGGCAACTCAGACAGTTCCATTTTCTTGCTCACATATGGCAACAGTGTGAATTTACCAAATATGTTGTAAAAGTGTGCTCAGACTACACAGTGATATTGAGGATTATCCTGCATTGGGTGCTGTTAAGGAGCCCAGCAACTAAAGCTGTAAAGCTTTAGAATCTTAGGTTTATTTCCTTTACCAGGACACATAATGCTATGGCATTGGTTGACATTAGTATAATGGTGCACAGAGGAAGCTCTCTCTCCTTAGAACATAGCTTCACAATAGCAACCACAGGACACGATCATCCTACTTATAATAAGCATAGATTAGGCCTCCCTGTTAATTAGAGTACATCTAATACCATGTCAACAGTATGCTAGAGCATTAAGCCAACATCATAGTGAAAGTGAGCCCATAGTACAATATTGTCTCAAAAGTACATATCCCTTTAACTTGGCAGTGGTTGACTACCCTTGAGTTAAATCTTGAGAAGCAGCCCACAGTGCCTGACATATGCAAATTGCAAATGCAACTGAGAAAAATGCAATACAGAGTCAACTGAGCACGCGAGTATCTGTGCCAAAGATGGCAAGCTCATGTGACAACTTTGAAGGCCTGAATCAGTACTCTTGCGATGCTAAACCTTTATATTATAGTCATAGGCATTCTTAGCCATATTCATTGTGTAGATTACTGGAAAATTGAATCCTGGTCAAAAACCAACTCAGTCTGAATCTTTTATGAGCTTCTAAAACTACTGGTCATGCCATCTGCCAGTGGGGAAAAGAGTGTCCATTTTAAAGTTTGTGCAGTGTAAAAGTTATTTTTCATTACCCCACACAAATGTCCTCTTTAAAAATATCTTACAATGCTCAGTGTAACTAATATTAGTTTAATGAAGAATATCACATTTGCAAAAGCTTCAATCAATAGTAGACGGATACTCCATTAAAAAAAAAACCCAAAACCTCTACTTTGCTAAACATTACATTGCTAGCGATGAGCGAATCTGTTCCATTTTTCATTTGTGAAATGGCGGACAATTCATGAAATATGTTAACATCAATAAGATTGCATTAAAGTCAATTGGTGTTTTTGTTTTGGCAACTTTTTTGTTTTTGTTTTGGCAACTCTTTTGTCTCAGCAACTTTTTTGTCATGGTGTGGCTTTTGCCAGTATGCACCACAGTAGAGAGAAGGGGAAAATGACAGGGGGGGGGTCAACAGGGCAGTGAACAGGGACTAGCTGAACACATTTTAATAGGCAGGTTTGGACTGGGCCAGCGGGACACAGAAAAAAAAAACACGTGAGCCCCAGCTGGCCCAGACCTGCTACCCTGATCTGCCGGCCCCCCAGAAAAACCCAATGATGTGGCGTGGAACTTGCATGTCGTGAACTGCGCATGCTCACAGGGCTCTACTTCCTACCCCTATTTCCAGCCCTGTTAGTCATTATGGCATTGTATTATGCAGGGTTTAGCTGAATCTCTTGAAAGACACACATGGCCAACAACATGTATCACTGCATACTTCTTTCCCTTTGACATAACTGATGGGCCAACAATTTGTCAAAAAGGTAAACAAATAACCAACATTGGAACAAGCTTATCAGGTAAATAACCTTTGCAAGGTTGCAGTTCCCAAAACAGGCATTTCTTTCTTATCATGGAAACAAAGGGTGCTACCAAGTTAAATTGCTATAAATAGGGGTCTTGGATGTTGACATTAGTGCACACATATAAATATATAATGCATGCATACATACACATACTATTTTGCTTTGGTATCACAAGTGATACCATATAACAGCACAGTAACCCTTTTAATGAGAAGAGACATATGGAATAATATAATGATATTATATGTCAAATTTCGTTATAGGAGTGAAGTGATTGCCAGAAGGTGCAAGATCTATATTTGCAAGTTTTCAAACCCTTAAGTAACTAGCTCAATTGATGTGCTAAGTGCTGAATTATATAATTACAGTATCTCAAATATATAGTATAACTGTGGTGCTGATTGGAAATAGACTTAAGTTTCAAGGAACATCTACAGGAGTTAATTACTGTGTGACTATAGCATAAGCACATTATTTTGTGCTTTGCTCTTACATTTGTATTTGAGCCTTCATATAATCACTGGTTTTGTATGTTCAGGTAGAGAGTACTGTTCTTTACTATTTAAAAATATCTGGAGGGCTGTTGGACCTTTAAATGCATTTCAAAGAGATGTTAATGACCCTCCTCTGTGATTTACTGCAGCAGTTTCCCAGATAAATATTGTGCTGATCTAAAGAATGTTATAACTACTATTTCCATCTCATTTTGGGTTATGGCCATTTGTCTGCAGTACAGGTTGGCACTCCTCAATAGGACTAATGATTTACATACCAACTGGTTTAAATTTTATCCACAGCATAATGGCTTTAGAATGGGAAATGTTATAGACTCCAATATGGATATTACCTTTGGGAACAATTGTGCTAAAAAATGTGTGGATTAAGAACAGAAAGGAAAAAAAATCACATTTTAATCAATATCTAATTTGTACCTAAAGCCAGCCATAATGTTTTGCCCTATCAAGTAAGCCATGTTTAGGACAGTTTAAATCTTGAAATATTCACAACGTTTAAGTCTATATTCTTTGCAACAGAAAACATTGTATTAACTAGGGATAGAGGAACATTCAAACCTTCCCTTAAATGCAGGTTGATCTAGCCCCATTTAAGTATATATGTATATATGTAAATATATATAAACTGTAGTAAGATACAAGATGCATATAATAATATTATTAATAATAATAATAATAATAATAATAATAAGCACCAATATCTAAAGCAGCAAGATACATACAGATTACATACAAATAATGATCAGTACAAGGAGTAAAGAGCTTACAAATGGCATGAAGAAGGGGGTAGGACAAACAAGGTGTGAAAAGTGGCAACATGAGGAGTCAGCAAAAAGGAATGTTCCATTGAGCAGTATCATTTTGGCATATGGTAGTGATATAGTGTGTATACTGAAGGGAGTCATGACATAGGGAGAAGCTTCTCTAAAGATATCTGTTTTAGGAGATTGTTTAAAGGCAGAGGGCTAAGAGATACTATGGGGAAAATTCACTAACTTACGAAAATTCGCTAGCGTTGGCTTCGCTAGCGTTTGCCGCACTTCGCCAGGCGAATTTTCGCCAGCGCTACGCAAATTCACTACTGTACGAATTTACGCTCAGGTCGGCAAACTGTAGCATAGTTGCGCTACTGTTACTTCATTAGGCAGAGCGCAGTTATGCTAGCGAAGCCTAATTTGCATACGGCAGGAACTTTAACTTATAATAGAAGTATATGTTACAGCCACTACATTCCACTCCTCAAGCCCAGGAAACCTTTAATAAATAAAATAAAGTTGTCCTATTGCCCTACATGTGCCCCCTGTATAGTTGTGTTGCCATATGTTAGGAAATGTAGGGGGGAAGGAGGGTAACCCCCCCAAAACAATCGATCTTTTTCAGACTATCACCCTCCAATGGTAAAACACGCCAGCGTTTTTTTGGGACTTTTCAAACTCCTATCTATTGTATTGAACTTCGCCAGGTCTGACCAGGCGAAGTAAAGTCTAACGTAAGTGGTAACGTTCAGGAAAATTTAAGTGGATTTGCGTAATTATGATCCTTCGTCAGTGCGCAACTTCACCTGGCGTAAGGGTGCAAAGATGTGCAAGTCTATCTACTTTGCTAATTCGCCAGAGTCGGTGTTAGTGAATTTGCAAAGTTGCAAAATGATGTCACGCTGGTGATTAATGCTAGCGTTAGACGCTTCGCTCTTTAGTGAATTTCCCCCTATGTCTGAGTAGTATTAAAACATGTTTTCATATATACTGTTTGTGTAATGTGTTGCTTGACAACAGGGTCCTGTTCAAATGCCCCCTGACATCGAAGGGGGCTGGAACCAAAAAGCCTGAGAACCACCTCTTTAGACCTTTTATTACATTATCCAAGTAGGGTCTCCTAGAGTAACTATTGTAAGCTACTTTCTGTTGATCCCTAACTTTTTTGGATTGATTACTTTTCCTTTTCTGGATCTGTTCTGTTGTTGGTGTACTCTGACATGACAGTCAAAAAGCAAACCAACTTTAGGGGTGTTATTTATGAAAATCCAAATTTTTCTGATTTTTTTAATTTAAATCTGTCCAAAATAGAACCCATGAGTTTTCTCCGAAATTGCTAATTTTTTTTTTTTTTTGCCAGAAAAGTCTTAAATATTCAGATTTAAGGGATAATTCCAATGCAGACCACAGAAACTTCCAAATGGGTTAGGGTCCTCTCCCATTGACTTATATACAATCTTGGCAGGTCTGAGATGTTTGATTTTCAGATTCTGACTTTTTTGCATAATTAAGCCTTGATAAATTTTGAAAATTTAGAGTTTTCAAAGAAAAAAATTGAGTGTTGCCGCAAAAAGCTTGACAAGAGTTTACCTAATAACCCCCTAAGACTGTAATGTTATCTTTGTTTGTATATCTGTTTATTTGTTTGTTTGTTTTTTAGTCTGACTTCTAGTCATCTTGTCTTACACTTCTACTTTGCTTCCTAGGTCATTAAGCTTTAGAAACCACACAGCAGTTAAAATCAGTCTGATTGTTACAGCAAAAAGTTAATCATTCATAATAAACAAACAACAAAGACCAACAGTAAACAGTCTTAGAATATTGCTGTCTATATCATACCAAATTCTACCTCCTCAATCTGTGCAATATTTTGTTAATTATTTAACCTTTGAACTGCAAGCACTGATATGTAGGCCCATTTATTTTTATAGGAGCATAGCCAAAATGTGCATATTATTGTACATACTGTTATTTGTGTTTTTACACTATTTGTGTTTTCAGTCATGCCATGCAGGCACCAATGCAAAATGTAAATTTACTTTCCACTGCAAGAGTTCATATGTGTCTTTTAAAAATAAATTGGCATATTCATCAGCGGTGATCACAGAGCCCCATGAGCAGAGCCATCTAACCATTTGTCTTGGATTGTTTCTGTCTGTTGAGTATAAAGGGCTAATCACCACCCGAAGAGCATTCTGTGTGAGAGGCTCTGCGGAGCTTCAGAAGTTATAAAAATAACCATAATAATGCACTTGGAGTAAAGTAAAGAGTGAATCTGAATCTACAGGGAAAGGACTGAGAACTGTGTGTAGATCTCAGCTAGTGAGTCAACTGTTGAAAACCACAGTTGTTTTTAATATTTAATCACATATGTAGATGCAGCATATTTTATTGTCTCAACGTCAGCTTCAGCCTTGTACATTGAGATGGAAAATAATGCAAACACAATCCCATAGGTGACAAATAATAGTACATGCAGAGCTAAGGTGCACATATCAAGAACCTCAATAAAACACATTTTAAAAGGATCTAGTGGTTTTAGCTTAAATTAAATAGCTTACAGAGCGTAACGATTTTTCATTTAAGGGTGAGGTGGAATCATAACAAGTAGCAGTGAATGTTTTTAAAGTATCTCGTACTAAAATGTCACAGCAAAGTGAAGATGGTTAGAGCATGAGGGAAACATAAGAAGTAGCTGATGTCTGATAATGGGTTTGATTACTTTGACCATTGTGCAGAGATGTCATGCTTTCCTTCTCTATCCCAATGAAACTACTGATTTGTAATCTAATCTTTCTACAAACAAGTCCTACTTTGTATTGCAGGCACGTTCTGCTAAACCTGAAACAAGTGGTGTTAGATTATATTATAATGCTTCAGAGGCTTTTGTATCATGCAAACAAGAGATAAAATGTGGAACAAAAATGAACTTGCCTTACAGGATTGGATTTGGGGAACTGTCATCATTTATGGATAATGCTAAGGGTTAAGTAGCTGGGACCAGCTTTCGTGGGGTAAAGCAGGGCATAGTCACAACTCATAAGAGTGTAGTATTTTCAGGCAGTTTATTTTCACTTGAAATAATTAAACAAAACAAACAGTTCAAAATAAAATCCTTGCCACTTGGGCTACCACAGATCACTTGTCCTAATTAACTGTCATGACCAGCTCCCTAAATCTGGAACAGGTGCTAAGCTCCCTGGTCTTGGCTCTGCTTCTGCCTTTAACAGCCACCTTTCACTTTGGGAGGAGCCTACGCTAATTGGATGCCACCAGGTCTTAATAAGAGAGGAACAAAGCAAGATTTCTGGACTGGCAAAGGGACACGGTTGTTATCAAGGTTTTGGATGGAAGGCAACAGTTCAGGAGTAGGCAAAATTTTAGTCAAAATGGGCCGGGTTTAGTGATGGGCGAATCTATGTAGTTTCGCTTTCGCTGGAAATTCGCGAAAAATTAGCAAAATGAGTCGCGGCACGTTTTCTGACGTGCGTTGCGTCGGTTTTGGCGCGCATCGCGTCAATTTTTGACACCTCGTGTGTCATGTCATTTTCGGCATGCGACTCTTCTTTTTACGCCAGAAAATTTTTGGCAGGCAAATTTTCGCTGGCGTTTAACTAATTTATTCGCCGGGAATTCGCGCCTGGCGAATAAATTCGCCCATCACTAGCTGGGGTCAGTACAGGCGGAGTTCAAGAAATAGTCAGACAGGCAAGGGTGAATATCAGTTCAGAATCATCAGACAGGCAAAGGTCAGGATAACAGGAGTTCAGAATAGTCAGATAGGCTAGGGTCAGGATAACAAATTTCAGAATTGTCAGAGAGGCAGGATAAAACTGGAAACAAGCAGACAAATTCACACCCAGGATTTTAAGCTTGTTATACCTACAACGGGCAATGATTATAGTCAGAAGCCTCTATAAATATGTTGAATCTTGCACCATGACATGACAATTCAACACATAAAATCAGGAAGTTTGTGCCACACAAGCCATAGAAGAACCAGAGCCTAAAGCAGGAAAATTAGCAGGCGTCCCCAACAAAGGCACTGCAGATGTCCCCACCGGCCCCCTAGACCTCCAGGGTGTGTGTCCTCACACCAACCAGGAGTAGCTACCGCCTGTCTCCCAAACAGAGAAAATGAAGGAAAAAATTAAAGTTCCAAACTTGTAGTTATTCAATGTTTCTTAGTGAGCACACACAGGCAGCTTTCTTGTGACTTTCCCCCAGTCTGGAGCTCCCCATTCTGAGTTGCCTTTTAAATTATTAACCTGAGATGACTCAGGTAGACATAAAACACCAGGCTGGACTAACAATCCTGGAACCTATCTGTTAGGAACCTGGGAGAAATATAAACTCTGTTCTACTATTTCTCAGATATTCTAATAGTGAAGATACCACAATAAGCATTTTAATGTATGGGAATCACCTTGTTTATGGCAGGGAGATATAAGAAGGAATGAATTGTCCATGCAAGGTGTAAAGCTAGAAATCTTTTCTCTTGTTTGTGCACTTATCAGATTGTGACACCAGTTCCCACACAAATATTTGTATGCATCCCATAGTGTGAAATACTTCCCTTCACTACTTTTGTACTTGCATTGAAACAACTACTGTGCTGAAAAACTGTTTTGCTTGCACTACCAAACGGTACAGGAAACATATGTGGCAACAAGCTGAAGGATGTTTTTGAGCAGTTCTTCCCACCATTATACAGTACAAGGTCATCTATGCAGCAATTCTGACTGCAGGGAGAACCCACTGGTTCACAGCCACCACCCACCAAATTACTCTGCCCATCCAAAATCTATAATTTTCAGGTAACGGATATTAACATAAATGTTAATATGGATTTGATGGTTTTGTAAGGATCCTGGTTCTACATTTTTTAGTACAGTCTGGTCTAAAAATGGATCACTAATATTAAAAGCAAGTTCATTGCAGATACATTCTTAGATTACAAATCAATTGCATTTACATAGTCCCTTTAAAAATGTAAAAATGGAAATAAGATGGTTTAAGAACACAATCCGATGCATTTGTTCCCATGGTTAGTTTACATTGTTTAATAATTTTTTTATGCTGTAAGAGAAACAATTTTTTTTTCAATTTCTATGAAAAAAATCTAATTTTAAACATGTTCATTGTTTAAGGGGTAATCTTGTTTCAACTTAAGTCAATAAGGTGGCCATATAAAGCCAAATATTGAGTCCCTAATTATCTGACAGAATCGGAAATCCATTCACTAATGTGCATGACCAAAAATCAGAGTCTTCCCAATCCATGGTGGAAAAACATGGTTTAACATTGATAGGCAGCTTTAATAATAGAAAAAAACATTTTGTACTCTTTCCCTATACTTTATTGTAGAAGATGGTGCATTATAGTATGAACTGTATTTTTTTATAGATATTCCATAACATACGGTCTGCTTTATAGTCACAAAAATAGAAAAAGCTTGAAACTTCACATAACTTGAAAACCGCCATAATTTGAAAAAAAAAGTTATCTTTTCTGTTGTGTCAAACATTCCTTTATAACAATCTGGAAAGCTGGTTGTTTTTTTGAAACCTCCAAACAACCTTTTCTTGACATTAAAAAAACAATAATAATGCACATAAACTTATTCTATGTCATGTAAAATAAGCCATTTTAGCTGGCGCAGTATAATAAACTGGATGTGCCATAGCTAATTATCATACTTCCATTTGGTACATTAAAACTTCCACAGAAACACTAAAGAATCTTTCAAATTTCTATCATATAATTCCATTTAACAGTGAATTGCTTTATTGGCAATCTCCACTCTACGGGAGTAAAAACGTCTCCTCTTATCTGTAATGTTTTTAACAGGAAAGAAAAAAAAGAATCCTGGAGTTCACAGAGTTCACAAGGGATATTGGTTCTTGTAAAAATAAATTTAAAAAGCTGGTGCTATTTAAAAACTTGTCGGCCTTTTTATATGGCACAATTCTTCAAGGTGACAATAAGTCAAGGCTTTATCAATTTGCTCATTTGAGGTGAAGTGTATAAATTACATGCAATAATTACAATTTAGAGTGATTTAACATATTCATAAAGTGTGGTCGTATGATCTGTAGTTTCTGTTCTCCCCCAAGAGACTGAGATAAACAATTCAGGGAATTTTTATGGGCAGAAAGAAGCTGAGGTGTACAAAATGTGATTTATCGACAACATTGCTAAATTAAACTAGATTACCTCAATAACTTCAATCACTTTGCTACAGTAAGAAAAATCTTTACATGTCCATTTGGTATTAAATTAAACAAAGCTGAAGGCCCCATTTATGTTTATTCTGCAAATATGGTCTTCTGTGCTGGTGCAGATATTGCACAACTTTCATTTTCTAAAGGGCTTTACGATTCAGATAATCCATAGATTCTTATATTAGGCAACACTGCTGTCTTGGATAGTGCTATCTAAATTTTAGAATTAGATTTGCCCCTACTTCTCTTTCCAAAAAAACAAGCATCCTTAAAAAAATTGATGAAAATGATCATAACATGGTCTCCTTTAAAGGAGTAACTAAAACATTGAATTTC
>CM044432.1:4248398-4260691 GCA_024363595.1 Xenopus borealis | reverse complement strand
TGCCCGTGTCCTATATTTCTTGAAAGCACCAATGAGTTCTAAGCATGACAGATGTTTCCATAGCAATGGGAGAGGTTAAAAAAATAACAGACTCATCTGAGCTGTGCAAATGATACCAAGTAGATAAATACACTAAGAAAAGCATCCGGTGGGGGTGCAGCTGTGCTCATTAATATTCTATACATTACAAAAAGACCCCTTATGTAGAAGCACCCCCACCCTGTTCCCAAGCATTGCAGATAACAAATCCCACCCATTGCTAACATTTATCACATAGCATGAGTACGAGGTCAGTAGTCACAGGATTTTGTGATTCTCAAGTGGTTCTTTTTGTGGTTCTGTTCCTGCCAATTAAGGTGGAGTTATTCAGCATCTACGAGACTGTTCCTTGTTTATCCTTTATCTTACATTAAAGAGATACAGTATTTCATTATGTTAGGAGAATTTATTGTGTGCACAGAGCATAACCCGTCTGGCAATGTTTACTCACATATGTAATATGGTTGTGTTACATGTCCATTCCCCAAAGGCTTCCCCTCTAGAGTGTCTGTGAAATAGGCAAAGTTAAGCCTTCAGGCCAATGGCATTTACAGCAATATCTGGCATTTTTCCTCACTGAAAACCTGAGGTCACATTTGGACAATAAGTCATTTTGGACTTTTACAAAAGATATTTAATGGATATAGTGCCTCCATGTGGCTGGTACCCATGGCAAGACTAAAACGGGCCCTAATCTGATGAATTTAGCCTATTACTATGCCAAGGCTTTGATTGAATTGCCTTTGAATCTATTTTCTCGTAAAGGGAGACTTTCCATGTATGTAAATCCGTACCCAGAAAACAAGTCTATAAATCTGTTCTTGGATGGGATCTGCATCCGTGAACCAAGGTTTCAATGACATTATTGAATTTACCACTGCACAGATTTATGCCCAAATGATTCTTCTGCTCTGCAAATAATTCCCTTCCCCTCGCTGGAGACTCCGGTCCCTGCCAGCCTCTTGTAGGGAAGCCAGAGCGGCAGCGCAAGTTTCATTGGGTGCTCCCTGCGGTAGACATATGTGTGCTGCAGGCAATGTTTAGCTTTGGCACAAACCACCGACACAAAGAGATTCAGTTCCCGTGGCTCATAATTAATAAGGAAACAACAAAATAAAGAATGAGAAGAGGCTACAGGCGAATGAGCTCCAAATGCAAGCCAGACAAGGCTGCTTTCCAGAGTCTGGTCTCTTGCAAAATTAGAGTTTATTCTTCTGTACAAGCTGGGAGGGGGTAAGTCAGCAGCCAGATAGGACTAGAGGCACAGAACAATGCAATGAAAAATAACTATATCCAATAATTTAGGAACTTTTATCTTTAATACTATGTTGTCCTTTGATGCCCATTGATGCTAAGGTGCCACTCACTTTCACATACCATAAAATTATTACCCCACAGTCAGGACAGAACTCTCAGCCCTCAGATTACCAACAGATTATTTTACGTCAAAGGAAACTCACAGAAGCCTCTCTGTTCACATAACTCCCATAATTCCCCAGTGACTCCTCTAATAACACAGGCAGATGAGCAAGTGTTTACAGAATGAAACATAAATATAAGAGGACCCTAATAACAAGAAACCAGAAAGAGTTGTATACAGTATAAGAACTGGTGCTGAGTGTTTATGGAAATGTTTCAGGTCAAGAGCCGCCTTGAAGGTCCAACCTCAGGGCCCCCCTTAGCTCATAGCAAGGTTATAATATCGCTATATCAGTCATCCAGATTTTTAATGACTTAAATTACTTAAGATTTAACTCTAAATATACTCTTAATTAACCGTCAAGCTGGGTTTTAGGTGCATGTAGCACAGCCAGGTATATCTAGGCATTGCCTACAAGAGAGATGAAGAACAGACACAGAGGGTATGGAGCGTATATTGTGATTAAAGAAAGGAATTATGGAGGGGTTCCATTGTTGAGGACCTTTTATGTTGATATTAGTGTGAATTCATTGGGACATAAGTGGAGAAGTCTAGAAACTTTCTACAAAATAGACTGATAGCCAATGGGCAATAACAAGGGAGTGATGCTTCTGTGTTGATGAAAAGACAAGTTAGTGCAGTTTTCCTTTAAACTTAAAAAAAGAGGAGGTCATTCTTTTTTCTATAAAGCCCTGTACAATCAATGAAGTATATTTATTATCAATGTCTTAAACCCACCACGAGTGTATTATTTTCTTAGCGGGCTTAGTGGGCTTAATGGGCTTAGCGGGAGAGTGTGCTCCTCTATGCTCCCTGAGTCATATATATATATATATATATATATATAAATATATACCATACAATTACATACCAATACACGGAAATCCAATATGTATTGTGTAATTAATACTACTTAATTCTCTGTAAAGGTTTGTGACATTAGTTCTTCTTTCTTCTTAGTCTTCATCTCCACAGGGGACAGAAATAAAGCACCCAGTGGGATACTGGATTGCAGCAGTGTAATTAAACTGCACAAAATGTGATTTATTGACAATACAGCACCAGGGGAGAGAGTGGCCTGTCTGTACCTCATTCACTTTATCATGGTGCGGCAGAGGGGTAATTGCATTGTGTTAGCCCTTGCTGCATGTTACAAACAATATAAATACAATATAAAGAAAGTCTTTGGGATACTGCAATGTAATATACAGTGTTGGGGGTAGTGCAGAAGAAGGGCCGGACGACAAACCTGACCTCTAAGGTAAGTAGGACTGGAAAGCAGTGAAGTAGCTATAGAGTTCCCAGGGGGCTAAGAAGAAGGGGGAACAGATCACAAATTTAGAGAAATACCCCTCCTCAGTCACTAGGAGTAGGGGATGTGAGCGGATGGAGAGCAGGGGGGCAGTTAGACATAGTTGTGGGTATTAAGCTCGACTGCATATTTTTTTTAAGAGAGGGCTAGCACCTTGTAATTACTCCATTACTGCTGGAGTGAAAATGCTGGAGCCCTAATGGGACAACATTTCTGCCCTTTGGACCCATCTATGTCACATTTGTTCCTAATGGATTTTGGCGCACTATGTTGAGTAAGGGGCTCCTTAGCTTGTTGAGTTTGGGGACTCCCTAGCTCATGCAACTGAATGACCAAGGGGATTACCACCAATGCCTTATGAATACAATGCTGGGAGTGAATAGGGCTGAACATTTAGGGGTAAATAGTGGGGCAATATGCAGACACCATGCAGCTTTGTACTTTTTGCACATCACACCCTGCTTAAAATTTTGCAAATGAGCAGCTGCATTTAAGATGCAAAATCATGATACCAGGAAACTGCAACTGCACATGGAGCCAGGTTTTAACAGAGGCATTTAGCTCACTGTGCCAAACACATTTTGTGCACTGCCTGTGCTTTTAAACACTAATGTCCTGAAAGGCTTTTGGGTAAGCCCCCTTCAGAACAAAAAACAAAAAAAAAGCAACAAATCAGTCTTTTTACATCATGAAATGTGGCCCGGCGTATTGATTCCCCAACGCACTTCACTTCCAGCTTCCAGCAAGTCCTTGAAAAGTATTAGGAGCAGACAGGAGCAGACTGGCTGGTATTCCAGGAGCACCGGTGAAAACAGGAATGTGTTTATTACTGTAGAGCTCTGCAGCCGATGTCTCGCTATTTGGTTTATTTAACATTTGCATGGTTTTCTAGTAGACTTAAGGTATGAAAATCCAAATTGCAGAAGGATTTGTACTACCTGTACTACGAATCCCATCATCCCTAGCACAGAGGTTGTGCAGCATGGAGCAATGAATGTTATACAGCATGTATGCGCTAAATCTATATTAGTTCTTTTCTTTCTGTGACTGACCAGAGGAATTCTCAAAACCCCATGACGTGCATTAACCATACAGGCTGCACCATTATCCAAATTAATCCGGAGCCTCCTGGAACTTGTTGCTTGTAAATTATGCAGAGCAGGCCAAACGCTGCTATGATTAGAAACCTGCCCGGCTCTTGGTCCTTGTTAAAACATCCAGAAACAAATAAAAATATAAAGCTTGCCATTTTTTATTGCAAAATTAAATTTATTTATTTTTCCTTTTTAATATAGTAGTAGTAACCTTCTCGCATACGGATGCTTTTAATCAGAATGCGAGTTTTATGGTGTACAAGAGTGCCCTCGACTGGAGATTTATGGAAATGCAGGGTTTGGAAGAAAAGAGCTTAAGTTGGATCTTCCTACTGAACGGAAGGTCTTTTTTCTGAATGCCGGATGGATGCAGGGAGTTTCAGATTAAAAGCTGGAGGACCTCAAAAAACAATGCTCTAATATCGTATGTGGGGGGACATATCATATACTGAGTAGCAGTTGTAAGAGATTTGATTTGAAGGGGGTGGGATGATGCTTGGCATATCATTAAAACTTTATAAGGCTGCCTCTATTGGAAGTAGGATTTTGCCTTTTGGGCTTCCCAAGTTCCTACAAAGTTATCCTATCCAAACTTCCATCAAACTATAAGGTACAATAGGATGGTTCCTTTTTGTTTTACTGATGTTTAAACTATAACAAAATGTTATTTTTTTATATTTTTTTTTACTTCTCAATACAATTAAAGTAAAGCATTGCCAACTTTATTTAGGGGGAAAATTACCAGTCTATTTTTATTTTTTTTTTGTCTTTTTAAATAACATTAGCAGTGAGCATGATTTTTAATGCCCATGCCTGGTCCGACTAACATTTCCCATAGGGTTAGGCTCTGTATCAGGAGATCCGCATGTTGGTTCTTATCATTAGGCACTCGCAGAATAAATGGTGTTACGCACAGTTTGTTTAATCTAATGGGACCCAAGTGCTGGCTCATATTATCTAGATCATTATAAAGGAGGCTACCCATAACTCACACGTAACAGTTCCTCCTATAAGTGCAAAAGTTACTGCTGACTGAATCAAACACCTCAGCTACTTGAGCTACAATCCATAAAATAAGATGGATATTTAGAATCCTGCCTCCCTGAAAAATGCTACTGACTCGGTTCATCTGTTACTAATTTGTCTTTGTTTGTCTAATAGATAATTGTAGGTTAATCATGACCTTCTGCCACTGTCTCTCTTGTACAGTAGGTAATGCGCTGTACCGTAAAGGACAAGTAATATAATAAGTACACTGTTTCTGTGTGCAAACTGCTCATTGAACTGAATTCAATTCATTTTTAACCATTATTATTATGAACAATAGGCAATTAATGTATGGTCCTCAAGTAGACCAAAACAAATTCAAGGACTTTATCTTGATGTCCTAGATAAAATGAAGCTAATGGCTGTATAATCTAGCATAAAAGCACCTACTGTATAGATGTAAATAATAACCAAAAAATAGTCATCAGTTAGTCATCTGAAGCTGAAGAATTAGGAAGAAGCAAGAAATGGAGGATTCATTTTTTATGGCTACCAGAGGACACTGTTGCATGACAAGGTTGACTTCAGGTATGGGACCTGTTATCCAGAATGACCTGAGGTTTTACAGTCTTTCTTTAATTTGGATCCCTATACCTTAAGTCTACTAGGAAACAGTTTAAAAATTAAATAAACCCTACAAACTGGTTTTGCTTCCAATAAAGACAAATGATATCTTGGTTTGGATCAGATACATGTTCCTTTTTTATTCATACAGTGAAAAAGGAAATCATTTTTTTATTATTTTAATTAATTGGATAAAATGGAGTCTATGGGAGATGACCTTCCCCTAATTCAGAGCTTTCTGGATAATAGGTACCATAACTGTACTACGACTGTGTGTCACCATATATGAGTACCAGTACACAGAAGGATGCCCTTTTTATGTGCAGAACAACCTATGCCAATATGTTATAACTACCTGTTAATGCATTATGGTGCAGTGGTGTCTATGTAAGACTTATGGAGCAGTACATATATACATCAATGCTACCCATTTCCTGCCAGGAGAGGAAGAGTTAATTTCTCATGGATATGACCTAGTTGCATCACAAAGCAGAACCCAGACTAATTAGTAGTCTATTTAGCAGCCCACATCTGATGAAATTGCAGACATAAATCACACATAACCCAGCTCTGTGATGTCCTCCTCCAGCCCCCAGTGTCTAATGGCTCTGAGTACTTTGTGTAACGCTTATCCCGCATGTCCCATAAGTATAAATGGCCATTAGAGCTTCATCTATACATCTTGTGTGGTTAAATTACTGGTCTCTAATGCCCATATCTCCATAACCTTGCCTCTCTCTCAGAGCTCATTGTGTAGCACTACTTTCTCTTATCGTAGCCACATACTTCCTTTATGGTTCAATTAAGTGAAAAAATCTCAGGAGACAAATTACGGTGATAAAGAGTGGCTCTTAATTGCTCAACCTTTCCTTATCTGTGTTTTATTTGCCCAGCTTGGTTGCACAAGAAATTTTCTTATAGGAAAATGGTTGGTGTTCCACCTATATGTCCACACTGAAGCCCCTTCTGCTGTTCTGACGTCTGACGAAGGGGTACGCCCCCGAAACGTTACATCACTGACCTTGGAATAAACACGCAGGGGGTCGTCCCCGCTTCACTGGCCTTGAGTGTTTGGGTAATCTTTGTGCCTTGCAGTTTTGGGAGTGGTGCTGACCTCTCTCCCTTACACCAGGCCACACTCATTGGAGAGGTTGGGGAAAATAGGAACTTGTTGTTTTGCACACTTTTTATACTCCCTATTCTTAAAGCAACTTGACTAAAGTATCCGTCAACCTACTTTTGCTCATCAGACCATGCAAATATTGTTTTCAGGTTTCTGCTGCCTTCTTGTAGTGAAAAAGAGGTCTATGGCCACAATAGGCACACCATTGGGAGAATGTTAAGATATATGAAAGTCTAAGTAAGTCGTGCAAGACAAACTAAGAATCAAATGGGTGGGTTCAAAGTTTTTTGCAGTTATCTTTCTAACAAAGATACTAAGCAAGGGAAATTGAATCTTCATAATCTCTGTGATGATAAAGTATCCATTTAATGACTCTAGTTTGAGTTTTCTTTGTCTTTGCAGTGCAGAGTGGGCTTACTGAGAATGATGGAGAAATGTTGTTCAAACAACAGCTGAAGGTCCAAATTAAAGGGCATTCCTAGACTGGAGTGCTGTGTACATAATATTTATCTGAAAGTAATTATAGAACAAGTGACTGTTCGTCTACGAGACAGATGCATGTCAGACTTTTCATATTTAGTCTCATCAGTCACACATTCCCTGCTAGAACTTCCATTTTTCCCTGCTTATAGACTGGATACCTGTCACCGTTTTTATTAGTCCCAGCTGAAATTGGAAGTAAAAATGGCTGTGCGAGAGTAAATACCAGCTTATAAAAGGGAAACAGCATTTTGTATTTTCATGTGTCAAATGGGATTTCAGAGAGGTTGCAGAAGACAGTTTATTACTAGGAAAATTGGAAATTTATGATGTTTACCGTATTTACGATGGGGAGGATGTGCCATTTGTTTTCATTACATGAAGCAGCAATGTGATAGAATCACATGCTCCTTTAACAAGCAGTTCCATTACTAAAGGAAAACAAACAGTACTTTTAATGTCAGACAATATTGACAATTTTGATAAAACTCAAATGAGTAAACAGAAGAAAAAAATATTTTGGCATGTAGCCTACAGGGAACCAGAATAAAGGGGTTTTGACCTGAAGTCTGTTATAGAGAGTCTTCTAGCTTGTATTTAGTAAGACATAAAGCCTTTTGGTATATCTATATGGCTTACAGTGGCCTCCAGCAGTGGATAAACTGCACAAGAGATGTCTGGGAAATTGCACCTAATATGAACCCAATAGACATATTTTAGCTAGTGTTCTCTAGACACATGGATTACCTAGATCTGCCCACTATATACAGCTAAGTCTAATAGATCCCACAAAGAGCTTTCCTGGAGCCATGTTTACCTGCTGAATTGAATGCAACAGATGAAATAAAATGTTGGTTTGTTGGACTTCAGCCTAAGGTTATTCAATTCTTTCTACAGCAAAGATCCTTCGTCCCCTTTTCCACCCACCTTGAAAAATAAATCCCGAGTTAAGGGCTGACCAGACTTAAATTAAATATGGGAAAACCCTCCGGCTGGAAGATTCTTCTCAGAAAGGTCTATAGAAATAAGTATAAATCTAAAAAAAATTGCAACCACTACTTTTCTTCTAACAGTCTAGGTCACTTGGTATTAAACTGTATCGCTTATACTTTGTTGTACGACACACAATTACTCATGAATAATAAGAAATATAGGCACAAAATGTAATGTTTGCTTCATAAAAAAGTGGAGGTCATTAGACCTAAGACATTTGGAGTTTGGAGTAACCATCAAACCAATTGGCTTCTTTATTCCAGCAATTTTCCCTTGGTGCAGCCAGTTGTTCTTGCTATCAGCCTGAGGTTTACAGCATGAGTGCTCTACTTGCAGCAGAGAAAATAGGAGGAACAGATAGAGCAAACTTTAATGTTAAAAAAATATGGTATCGGCTTTGACCACAGGTCATTAAGTTTAACAGTCATGGAAAATGCCCTACCAGCTACTAGGGCTGGAACTAAGCATGCATCTAAACGCAGGTGCAGATATTGGATGGAATATCCGTAACAGTTTGGTAGATTGCTGATAGTGATAGTGCTGAAATGGGTTTATAAATATAAAACCCAATTCCCTCAACATCCTCCACTTCTAAATGTAATCAGTACCTCTGAATAATGGGTTATAGCAGTCACCTACGCAGGCTCAGGTCTGGTTTCAGTGAATCATCCCTTTAATTTCTGTTTCTGATTTAAATGCGCCTCCTGAAGACGAGCAGCATTGCTTTGCTGTGAAGAGTTTCCAGGAGAGGGAATATCTGCATTTGAGTACCTGGAACTGTAATATTCTAACAAAGATACCAAGCGAGTGAAATTGATGCTTCATAATCTCTGTGATGATAAAGTGTCAGTCGAGATGCGAAACAAACCGGGCTGTAGAAATTGCTTTCTCTCTGTCTTTCTGTAACAGCATGAGATGAATAGTAACATTCTTATTTATCCGTTGGGTGCTTATTTAAAGGGTAGAGCAGACAATGTACATTTAAACAGAGGGGTTTAACCCTTTGCCTAAAAGATTTACTTGTGAGATGGATTTTGTTTGTGGCACCTTTTCCTCCAATATGGTCCCTTTTGTCATAATTTGGAGTAAACCAGGCTGATCAGCCTAGGGACTTGTTCTTGGGGTGTTGAGACACATGTTGTTAGGAAATCAGCTAATCTAACAGAAGTTCCTGTATGCTTAAAATTGATGAAAGGGCATCATTTATATGACAAGAGAATGTACTGGACTTAAAGGAAGTTACCAGCGACAGAGCATATAGATATATCTTCACTTAGAGCCAAGAAGGTGGCTCTGCCTCAAGGCCAGAATACTCGTGACCAAGATTAGCTTGAGAATAAAATCAATCCAAGTCAGGAGAGTTTCCAGGGGAATCTGTATACACAGAAATGTATTCTCTTTCACTGGGACAATGCACTTTCTGCCGGACATACAAGTCAATGTTCCATGTGTGTGAGCCATTACCATTGAATATATCATAATGTCAGAAAGTTATAACATTTCTAAGGACTTCACCAAAGCTCAAGTGATGTCCATGGCACTGTATTGATCTGAGCGCTCACATTCTTTTCTTTAGACAGCTGTCCAACTGAGTGATACAAATGTATGCAGGGCCTATATATCCTATATTATGATATCCCATGACACTGTCCTGTAAGTCCATGACATAAGAGAGAAGGAGACTAATGTACACTAATGTAGGGACCCATTTCCACTGTCCCTCCTTTCCACTGATGCTGGGTTTAATCCCATGTAACCTGTTATACCTCATTTGCATACCTGTTTCATTGGTTCTAGGTAGTGACCACTTCCTGCAGTGCTGTAACAAAGTGCTTTGAAGGGTGGGGTACTTCCTCTTTGGTCTGGGCAGTGGATCCTTTGAGCCTGGAGTCAACAAGGCCCTAAAGGGACAACCTGACGAATGGGTACACCCCGAAACATTGTCATTGTTGGCAAAACAATAAACACGGGAGCAATCCCTTAAGCATGCTACGTGTGCTGGTTCTATCTTTATCCTAAAGGGACAACCCCTTTAGTGAAGTTGGGGTACAGGGACCCCGTGAATGAGGTGAGCTAGTGTGTAGTGTACCCCTGGTGCCCAACTCTATTCTTTTGTACTTTTGGCAGTAGTGAGATGTTGTCCAACAACATCAGTATGTGTTATTTCCATTTTGCGTAAGCCCATCCTGGTGAAAGAGGGTTGCATGTAACCCATGCTTTACCCCTCTAGTTGGTATTTGTTCAGCCAAAAATGGGTTACACTAAGGGGTTGAAGTGAAAATTCAAATACAATTTGAATTTTTAAAATTCAAATTTCAAAGTCATTTTGGGCAACTTCGGCTATCAAATAGCACGAAATTTGATTCGAAATGAAAAATTTTGAATATTCGAATTTTCGAAATTCTAAAAATATTGTCCCTTTAAATAACCTTTGACTATTCGGCAGTTTAAAGCTGCCGAATTGCCATTTTAGCCTATGGTGGACATCACAGAATTTGTCCTAAATTTGTTTTTAAGTTTTTATTTTGGAAAACACCCATATCCGATCGAAAATGACCCCCCCAAAAAATAAAAAAAAATTGATGGTCGAAGTTTTTTTCACTTCGAAATTTGACCCTTAGTAAATCAGCTCCTAATATCCAGAAATGTTAATTTATTTAATTTACTTTTTAACCTATAATTTTTTTGTATTTTCAAGTCAGTTTCAAAGAACTTCAGTAAACCAGAGTTTTCATAAAAGCACAGCCTAATAGCCAAGCACTCTCTCTGTAATCTTACCAAATACATATTCTGGTTTATATTCCAATTTGCAGAGTAGATTCAAACAGAAACTTGTTATTGGAACAGAGTAATTTCAAGGTTGGTACCTTTAACACATTGTTCAGGCCAACAAAAGAAAAAAGCAGGTTTTTAACAGAACAATACCTCCTGAAATGTGCAATCAGAAGGAAAAAAAGTGCTGCTGAATGCTGAGTTCACATTTGTTATTGAAAGTTCATTATTTCGCCCAGCGGCGATGTCGGCTCTCAAATGATTTGATTTACAAATTTGTTCTGAAAGAAGTTTAAGAATAAATGTTGATATACTGAGGCTGTAGAATGGATGGCAGGAAAGCATGTATAAAGGAGTTAAGGTCTCACTTACAATGGGCAGCAGGAACGTACAAAGGGATGCAAAACTGACCCCCCCCCAGAAGCCATATTTAAATAATGTGTGCCCCTACTCACTGTGGGGGTTATGTAATAAAAGGACCTATGGCTGCCCAGGTGATGCAATCCATCACTACCAAATGGCATGTAGAATTGGCTCTTATTTGATCTTATTGGCTACTATGGGCTACTGCTACTGGTCAAACTTAGTGCTATTTATTACATATGCGGGAGTAAGAACAGACTGCTCTCTGAGTTGAGGGGGGACCTGTAGTTGGCAGCTGCCCTTAATAGGTGTTAACTTCAAGTTGAGGGCTACCGTAAGCCTTACAACCAATAAAGCAAAGCCACCCCAGAGGACACTCATATCTGGTCCATATGTCTCCTCTCTGTAGCACCAGCATATATTTCAGCACCGAATACACAAAGGGACACATTCTTGCTCTTCACTCAAGAATCACAGATCAGGAAACCTTATTCAAATCCCTTGGTCTCAGTAATAGCAGCACAATAGTTGGGAATTGACAACACTTGCACCAATAAATTCCATCTTATACTGCAGGTCAACACAAAGTCTCAGAAGTAACATACAAAGTAGAAGACAATGTAAAGTAGGACCATAGGGACTTCTACAAGACCAGTGGAACATAGAGCACATGGGAACATATTTTAAAGTGGACTTTAAATAGAAGAACTGCCAAACAGTGTGTAGTCAACTACTCTACACACATATTGTATTTCTAGCTATTTCTATGTTTCCTGACTCATGACACAAAACCTTATGACCTTATAGGATAATCTTTTCTTACCAAAATAGGATAAAATGTTTCTTACCAAGAAAAAATCTGTCTTGCAGGCCACAATCTGTATCAGTGAGACCTTTGCCATCTGTACCATGGAACATTAGCTGTTGCTGAAGCCTTGTAGATCCAAGCCACGTGGGTATGACCATGGCATAGTGTATGAAACCCATTAACAATTTAGTGGAAACACTTTAAACCTAGTTTGCACCGCTGCAAAGATGTGGCACCTGCTCCAAGAGCAGCTGCAGATGTATTTCTTTGGATCAAAA
>CM044432.1:4233708-4244954 GCA_024363595.1 Xenopus borealis | reverse complement strand
CCCCCTACTGTAAATGATAAGGATATTAGAAGTCACTGAGGGGTTGTTCTGTGACCAAATGCACAGGGAACACTGAGTATCACTCATTTAAGAAATAATGTACCTCGTACAGAAAAAAATAAGGATATTAGGAGTTTTTTATTCAGGTAATTCAACTCTGAAATGTTGTTCCACATAGACTATATTGTTTTGTATACAATGCAAGTTCCATGGAATGATGTAACATAAGTGGCATCAATAAGCAACATCTATAACTGGATAACATAACTAATCATAAGGACATATTTTACAGGTTGGCCATGACTTCCAAAGCAAAGTCTACATGCACCCAGGTATGCTTATGTAACCATTTTGCAAAAAAGGATTACCCTCTTGACCTTCTCCTTAGGAAACAGCATTAGAAAAGACAGAAGCTATATGCTTACACCACTTTCCTTCAATTGCATTCAAGCTATACCATGCAGTGTCCTGTATAACATTCTCTCATACCACAAAAAACACCCGAGGCTCAATGACATTAGTCCTCTTTCAACTTCATATAAGTGTCAGTTGACACATCCATACCAGCCTTTTGAGCTATATGATTGAAGACAAGTCCTACAGCACACAACAGAAAGATATAAAAGAGCAATAATGGAATTGCATGACAGGTAATGCCCTCAGTAATTACAGGCTCTCACACAAAACACATAACCTTCTCTTTAAATGAAATCTAGGTTACAGAAACCTTGACTTCGGGTGACTTCTAAACAACCGTCACTTAAAAGGAATGCAAACAGAAAGGCTTGCTTGGTGGCACACAGATAGCTGGCTACAGTAGTGTTGAATTGATTTAAATACGTCACTAAGCAAACATATCATGTAGAGCCCCCGGTTTATACAAACCTCTCAACTGTGCTTATTATTAATGCCAGTTTATTTTCACCATCTCTTATCATCGCTAGCCACAAACAACACAATAACCATTGGGCATGTTCCTTTACTGTATAAATGACCTTAAAAATAAAATGGATTAGGCAAGGTTTATGTGTAATGCACTTCTAGTTGGTCCCAGTAAACGTTATGTGTTTGTTCAATCATCTCAACTATCGCTCTACAGAAATTGCTTCAAACAAATGGGAATCGGATGGGCTTCTGCTCTTTTGTTTGTTTTCCAAGCTCATTGAAGACCTGACAATGATTTTGCTCTCAAGTAAAAGGTTTGTGTAAACAGAAGGCAATGCTTTGTTGTGTACATTCCCATAGCATGACAAATACAGAAATTAGGAATTCTGCTGGATGTGAGTCAGTGTACAGGTTCATAAAGCCCTTTCCTTTTCTTATGTAGGTGGTCCTTAAACTCGTGCTAAAACAACAAATGCTAAAAGGCCCATCTGCCACCTCACCAAAGCATTCCGATGAAAATGAAAGTACCAACATATATTGGTTGCTGACTATCTTAGGCCTGAATCTGTTCTTGTGTTTTCAATTGCTACTGCCACTAGAACTGTTTCTGGCCAACTTGACATATCTGTTGTGCTTTTGACCTTTCCGGTTCATAAGAGGAGGCATCAAGAAACTGTTCCAATTGCAAAGCAAAGAATAGCCCTGTAGACCAATAAAAAATAAAACTGCCAATCAAACAAAAACTGTTGCCAAAAGTTATTAAAATGCAAGTATATCAAGGATATGTAATGAGAAACACTGAAGGACAGCAGGTTCTCTCTCCCCCACAAATTTTGTCTTCAGCTTAGTCCCCACCTCAAATATATGTACTCAATTATATTTAAATAAGTAACAGATTCTGTATACCAATCCAGTGACATAACTATAGATGAAGCAGACACCTCAGTCATGGTGGGCAGGGAACAGGAGGGCCCTAACTGAAGGGTTTGCTTTCTCTATAGCTAGCAAACCCCCATTACCTGTGGCGTGGAAGGGTGGCAAAAGCCAGCATGGGGCGGGAAATAGATAGGAGGGTTGGGAGGATGGGGATCTGAGTGCTTGGGCCCCTCTGAAGATTATTTTGCATGGGGGCCCGGCGCATGCTCAAGTTATACAACTGTACCAATGTGAAACCATAATGACCCTCCAATCTTATAACATGAGCACAGGATTTTCCACCAGAATGGTAATTATCATTGAGGGAGCAAAGCAAAATTCACTTAGGGGCAGATTTACTAAGGGTCGAATTAGGTCTAAATGAAAATTCTAATTAAATTCTAATTTTAAAAATTCGAATTTCAAACCCTTAGTAAATGTGCCCCTTACTGTCCATGAGGGACAGGCTTAGGTGGACAAGGCTCCATCTGCCTTTTGAGACTCTCTAGAACATTTCTGGAAAATGGTTTACTGCTTGATTCCTCTTCCCCTCATCAGGCAGGTAGTTGTAATCTGGCATTGACATTAGAAACTCCATGCTAATCACTGGTCTAACTATAGATGAAGCAGACAAGGGGAGGTTTAACAGGAGGGCCTGGGCCAAAGGTCTGCTTCCTCTATAGTAGTTCAGAAATAGCTCCTCTCTCCAACCACTATCCTACCTGCAGGCAGGGAGCAGAGGACAGGGGAGAGTTGGGGACAGGGGCAGGCAGGGGAGTTGGTGTACAGGGGACAACGTAGGAATCACTGTGCACTGGGTCGGCCCACAAAAATTTCTTCGAAGGAGCTTGGCACACAGCCAACTAGTTGTGTCCTTTTCTGGGGTGACACGTTTTCAGCTAACTCAGTTATTTGACTCAGTCACTTGGAGGATTAGCTATCAAAATTCGAATTTGTAAGTTTCTTTTTAATTCTGAATAAACTTGTATGTATCAAACCCATATGCATGATTATTTATAAAATAACTTGAATATGAAAACTTGATCAAATAAAAAACAAGGAGAAAACCTTCAGTGCAGTCTACTCATGATTTTGTCTATCATGGGTCTACAGCTCTACCAGCTGTCATAATTATTTTTTTTTTTTAAAAGAATAACTTATATTTTGCTTAGGACAACTCCCATTAACTTCTATGTGGTCTCACCAGTAGTGATGGGCGAATTTATTCGCCAGGGGCGAATTCGCGGCGAATTCCCGCGATTCGCCACTGGCGAATACATTCGCGAAACGGCAGCAAAAAATCCGGCAAAAAAAACGAATCGCGCATCGTTTTTGACGCGACGCGTCATTTTTGACGCGACGCGTGACTCGTTTCGCTAATTTTTTCGCCAATTTGCGAATTTCTCTGGAAATTCGTGAATTTTTCGGCACAGCGAAACGCGGGAGATTCGCCCATCACTACTCACCAGCGTTTAGATACCAAATTTTTACATTCATGTTTTTCAGGTTTTTTTGTGCATGTTCTTGGATTCCCTATGCCATATGACTTCACTAAGGGGTTGTCATGATTGTAGTTTGCTGTATATCATTACCTAAAACCTTCCAGGATTTTTAGCTTTTTTTTTTTAAACATTTTTGGGCCATAGGTGCACAAACTGTATCATAGGCCTTGTGCATTTATTGTTTTACTATGTAATCTCTACTGACCAGTCATGGTTACAAGCATTTGGGTTTCTGTACTGAAGTACATATTTAAAAATTAGCCTGGCTTTAAATTAAATGCGAAAATTGGCATTGTATTTGTTGAACTAAAAAAACAGCCTGTTAAGCATTCACTTGGGCATGCCATCTCTAGCAATTTCAGGGAAAGATAATAATACAAGTGTTTTCTTTACAAAAGCTTCAGTTGATATTTTCCGAAGAGATTAGATAGAACATTTGTTTATACCAATATTCTGTTGGTCAAAAATGGATATGGTGCTCCAGCTCTGCAACTGTAGGGGATTAAAGTGTTATAATTTATGGAAATTGAAGATGAAGAGGACACACTAGTTTATTAGAATCAGGAATACAAATAGGATCATAAACCCTATATAATAAAGTTAACCATGGTAAAGTACAAATACCACACACAACCAGAATTCTGGGGATAAATGTAGGTTGTAAGCCAACAACATCGGGAGGAATGCAAACTATCCATCCTTACTTATTTAAATAACCTAAACTAGACACTGCATTCTGAATCCATATGTAATTCCATACTTGCATCCCCTTCTTACTGTCAATGAAGTACTTAATTCATCAAAGGCAAACAATTGCTTATACATACAGAGAGTAAATGTCTTATGCACACCAACTATCCCTCTATACTGTGCTCACTTAGAGATGACTTTTCCTCTACATTTCAGTACTTTGACGTGACATATTTAGCAAGGAACAACAAAACAACAAGCAATCATCTCACTTGAAATCACCCTAAATGTGCATCAATATGCCAAGTTCATCAGTTTTTTATTTTTTTTATTGCAAATGATGCTAAAATTGCAAACTCATAGTAGAAGTGTTTTATTATCTCAAAATGCCAGAGTTTTTCCTTATCGTGTCTGATTAATTAGCATTTCCACATCTTACTCATTCCAGTACCGGTATGTCATTAGCATATTAATTGGGATTAGCACCGCAAAAACAAGTAATAGCTCAGAATTACAATAGGTTAGCAGCCACATTAGGATTTTGTACATGGTTTCATTTTGAGTAATGCATTTCACAAACACAGCTGGATGGGAGTTTTCAGGAGGCATGAATATTATTCAATATTGTGTTGTTAAAAAAGATATTCCCAAATCAGAAGTGTATAGATTCTAAATGATCATGTATCTCCTGTTGTAAAATACAAGGATATTCAAAGTTCTATGACCAGTTGACCACATATAAGCACAAGGCTGCAGGATGAGTTGTTGAATATAGTATCTCAGAGGTGACAAAATATCCTTGCATTTTATCCTAAAGGGCGCATAATTATTTTATAATACACAATATATTTTAAGTACTTTGAAATGTATTTTATTACCTTGACTAACAAGTGTGTTTCAAAATGTGAAGCACACAATCACAAAGTTCTTTTATAATTTCCTCTTAATAATATTACATATTTATGACTCCCAATTTAGGGAAGTCTAGGATTTAGTGGAAAACACAAGACATACAGTAACCACTCATGCTAACAATCTTTAGCTTTCATATATAACAGGTATGGGATCCATTATCCAGAATGCTCTGCATTACATGAAGACCACCTCCCATAGACTAAATTTTAATCAAAAAGTAATTTTTTTTACATGATTTCCTTTTTCACTGTAATAATAATAATAATAATACATACCTTATACTTGATCCCAACTAAGTTATAATTAATACTTAGAGGTGGAAAAACAGTTTTCATTGGGTTTAGTTTTAGTAGACAAGGTATGTAGATCTAAATTATGGAAAGATCCTAAAAACCCCAGGACCCAAGTATTCTGGATAAGAGGTTCCATATCTTTACTGTCAGTTTTCTATTAGCTGTTATAGTCATTTTTATGTGATATGAATAAAAAAAAGCACCTTTACACAGTCTGTACCAATAAAACTTAGAGATAATATAGAGACGTGTAGCCTATTCATCAAAATTCAAAATTGTGAATTTTAGAGATTTTTATTCAAATAAATTACCAAATATTTGCTTATTTATTAAAACATTTTGAAACCTCAATCAAATGCAACTGTAATTAAAACATTGAATTCCTATTCTTCCCATTGTAATTGGTCTAAAAGCTCTAAAACAAATTTGAAAAATTCAAAAAGCCTGAACAGAAAAAAGTTGTTACATTTTACCTAGGACAACTCCAATTGATTTTCTTTGTAAACTTGCAAGCTTTTTTACTGCAGTTGTAGTTTTACATTTGATTTTTTTCCCCGCTTCATAAATATCGAACAATCAAGTTTTGGAAACTCTAATTCAAATTCATGTGTTTTAATGCAAAATATTTGAATTGCGGTAACAAATCCAAATTGTTTGTACTTAGTGAGATTTGAATTACTGAAGATTTTAACTGTTTGAGATATATTATATTTTGATCAATTACATTATATTAACCTCCCTCAAAGGAATTTAGTTTAGAAAACTGGAGAACCCTGAGAAATAATTTCAGAGAGTCATTACTACTACATATGAGTTTATGAAAGAGTGAATTCCATTTCAGATTCTAAGCAAAATATTTCAAATATAGTAAAATATAGTATTTTCAAGTATATGTTTTGAATATTATAATACCTGGGAACAATAAGGCAAAATGTTTTGCAAAATGTGGTGCTATAGAAATTAAAATGAAAGGGGATTTATTAACATACAGTAGGAGAGACTGACTGAAAGCTGGATTTTATTTAGGGATGTGCTAAATTCAGGATTTGGTTTGGTATTTAGCCAGGATTAGACCTTTTTAAACAAGATTCAAATTAAGATGAATCCTTGTGCCTGGCCAAACCAAATCTGAATCTAAATCCCTACTTATTGTCACAAAACAAGGAAATAATAAAAAAAAAATATTAATCGAGCATATAGTGCATGGTTCTCTTTTTCTCTTCCCACTTAAAAATACATTTGTAAACAGGAATTCTGTCTATACCTTTCATGGTATACTGGAAGCCATAGAGGTCTTTTTATCAAAAATTTAATTTGTGAAAAGTGGTGATCAAATGAATCAAATTTGTATTCTATTTATAATTTCCAATGGGTGTACATACTGGAAAATTTGAAAGAGTTGGATTTGAGAAAAATGTCTTTTTTACCTAGGCCATCTCTCAATTACTTCTACATAAACTCATGTGCTTTTAGTTTTTGTATTCAAGCTTTTGGAGGTTTCTTTGTTCTTAATAAATACCAAACATTTTAGGTATTCAAATTTGTATGTTTTGACAGAAAAAAAATTACAATTTTGAAAAAAGTTCAAATTTAATTGTGATAAAATAGGCCCCTAAGTGTAAAGTCGCTGACAAAATTCATTAGCTTTTCCAAGACAATATGCATTTCTGTTGCCAAAAACAAACTTAATTTTCATAGTTATTTAAGTTGTATTTTTATTTATAGGTAGCTCATTGTTGTAGACTTTGTACAGTATGCATACTCCTCTTTAAAAATTACAACTCTGATAACCTTCTGTAAACCATTAAGAATTCTGGATACATAACCACTCACTGCAGCTAAGTTAGGTTATAAAAATATGGGACATGTAGTCCATTTTCTGCATTCAATTTAGTGAAATAAAATTTTACTAATTACCTGTGACACACTTTAATGGATGAAAAATTTCAGAAATTGTATAGTTGGTTTTTATGGTATGTTTATATAAAACCCCTAAACTATTGCAATATCCCCAATTTCAGAGACTTGCTATCATATAAATGATTTGGAAAGTCTGATCATTCTTTAGCATCAAAATAAACTTTGAAACATAGCAACAAAATGTAGAATGGGATGTTGACTTACATTGTTCATGTACTCGCTCAGCAGATCTTGGAGGGCCTGTCTGACGGAATTGCACTCGGCTACAATTCTTTCTCGGCGGTCATCGCGTGTGCAAGAGGAGTCTGCCATTAGAGCCGCACCACTTATTATACTCTCCAGCCTCTCTTCAAGAGATGGACGGAATCTTGCTTCACTAAAGGTCAAGGGATCTAGTATAATCTTGTTCTGTTGAAGACAAAGTTTGAATGATTTTATGATTTTATTTATGGCTTTTTTAGGGAATAAACTCTAATGAGATATGTCCTGAAAAAACTTGAATCACTCAAATTGATTGAGTTTAGTACCAAAAATTTAATTGATTGAGTTTTCAGTTAAAAAATCCTCAAATCAATGAATAAATGTGAGCATTGCCTAGGACAACACCCACTGAATTCTACATGACCTCACCAGCTTTTAGATGTCAAATTTTTACATTCTAATTTTTGCTTTATAAATACCAGAGATTCAAGTTTTTGAAAACACTGAATATGCGAGTTTGGGTGTAAAAAAATCTTAGAAAAAAATCCAATTTGATTTTTTATAAATCTACCCCTTAGTGATAAGTTTTTGCTAAGTTCACTACAATAGGTTGAACAAGAGCTACTGATAGCTCTCCATTTAGCATCTAAATTTCTGGCCATCGATCCAGAGTATCAAGTCACTTTTTTTCTCTTGTTTATTGCCATCTAGGTTGAGATTATGAGATTATTAGCAATATTTATGAGGAAGTAGATTATCTATCATCAGTTTTGAAACCCCTTCATTTAAAAAGCAGAACTCAGCTCAGAACGTATTTAAGACAGTGCCATTTGCACATATCTGTGACTGAAATAGTAGCATTTTGTACAGTTATTTTTCCCTTTTAACCCAACCTTGGTCTGATTCAATTGACAATATGCAATTGTTTGAAAAGTACTTTTTTTGGCAAGAAACCTCTCAACAGATGGTTTGTTGAAATAGTTTGTATCAGTAGTCTAAAACAGAATACCAAGGTGCCTTTCAAGCATGCTAAAGAGTAGTCAATTGCACTTTTATTGGGTTCTATGGTGCCTTAAATGTTTTATCAGCATTGTAGCAAGTATTTTCTTACATACCCCATAGTGAAAGGTTAAATCTAAATGTTAAAGGAATTTACTACGTTTGGATCTGTTTTTTTATTGTTTAAAACTGTAAACATGTTGATTTCTTTATTCTGGAGAGGCATGCACAGTCCTATTTACTTGTTTATTTACTTACCAGTAAAGTGGAAGCCGAGAGTTAGATGGTTTAAGAAGGTCCTTAAACAATTTTAAAGAGAACAAAGAATATTGCCAGATGTCCACTACACTTGCTTTCTTGCAACATTATTGCTGGCATATCTTTGCAGAGTGATTTGTCTAAGTTGGGAAACTGGGCAGGAATCTGGAAAATGAGGTTCAATGTTGATAAATGCAGGTTATGCACTTTGGCAAAAATAATATAAATGCAAGTTATACACTAAATGGCAGTGTGTTGGGAGTTTCCTTGGGGTTTTTATAGATAACAAGTTGTCTAATTCTGGGTTTTCTCTGGAAAAAAGGCACTTGCGAGGGGATATGATTACACTTTACAAATATATTCGAGGACATTATAGACAAATATCAGGGGACCTTTTTACCCATAAAGAGGATCACCGCACCAGAGGCCACCCCTTCAGACTAGAAGAAAAGGACTTTCATTTAAAGGAACAGAGTAGGTGGTTCTTCACAGTCAGGATGGTGAGGTTGTGGAATGCACTGCCGGGTGATGTTGTGATGGCTCATTCTGTTGATGCTTTTAAGAGGGGTTTGGATGATTTTTTGGACAGACATAATATCAAAGGCTATTTTGACACTAAACTCTACAGTTAGTATAGCTATGGGCATATATGGTTTGTGTTTGAAAGAGTGGAGATGTGTGTGTATGTATGCTGGGTTTTTAATTTGGAGGGGTTGAACTTGATGGACTCGGTCTTTTTTCAACCCAATTTAACTATGTAACTATGTAACTATGTAACTATATGGCCATTACAGCTTTGTGAAAATGACTCATTGGGGCCTATGCTAGGCAGAAGACTCAGATCAAAAGACTTTCAACATACAGTATTCAGTAAATTGCAGAGTAAACAAGAAGGTTTATAAGAATAGAATCCTGAAACACTTAGGGGCAGATTTACTAATGGTCAAATTTCAAAGTGAAAAAACTTCCAAATTCGACCATCAAATTTTTTTTAAAGGGCTTTTTCGATCCAAGATGGACCTATTTCGATTGAACAGGACCATTTTCAATCGAATAAAAATCGCTCAATCACTTTGACCCTTAGTAAATGTGACCCTTCATATAACACATTTAAATACCAGTAAGGATTATCACCAAAAATGGGCAATTCTTAGGTCAATTGATCAGAAAAGAATAGTTTGCATAAATGATGTACTATGTAGCCATGGGAACTGATATTTAAGGTACAGTAAGTGAACTAAAAGGGCTGTGTAGTTGCACAGCATATAACATGCATTTAGCCTGTGCGTTTGGGCTACTAAACATGTACCAGATAAAATGCCCCAAATCTCCTGTGCTATTGATCTTAAAGGATTCTCTACACAATTGGCCTCCCCTCCAATAACATTGCAATAAAGCTGACAATGTGTAAAAAACAATATTTGATTGATAGGTGAAATATTTAAATGAGTTTACAACAATTTTGAATGCTTTAACAAAAAAGAATTTGGATTTCATGTATAATATGAAATATTTTTTATTATACAGCTTTTTATGTCTGGGTGACAGGTCCACTTTAAATATAGTGATCGAGAGAGAAGTTTCACCATTAATGCATTAAAAAAATCAAGCAGTAGTGGAAACTTTAGCACTAAATACATTAAATTCAATGAGAGGCAAAGATTTATGACACCCCAGAACCCCTTACCCTTCTGAAAAGGCTAGAGAATGATTTCAGCATTGAAGAGATTCAATGAAATCAAATTCAGAAATAGTTTTCATTGCTGATTGTGCTCCCATCTAGTGGTAGAAGTGAGAATAAAATCCAAGCAGGAGAAACTTGTTTTTTTTTTATTATTATTATTATCAACTCACATTGAGTATATTAAGTAGGGGAAACAATAGCTCATCTGAAAACTGTTCTATTGTGTTGTGTTGGCTCTTTCTGAAAACTCAGCTAAAAAAGAACACATTTGTTGTTTTAATAATGACATTATAAATGACTAGTGATGGGCGAATTTATTCGCCAGGGGCGAATTTGCGGCGAATTCCTGCAATTCGCAAAACGCCAGCGAAATTTCGCCTGGCGAAACTTCGCTGAAAAAAAGAGTTGCGCGTCGTTTTTGACGCAACATGATGAAAATGACGCGGTGCGCGACGAAATCGACGCAACGAAGTTGACGTGACATGCGTCAAAAGCGTGCCGTGACTCGTTTCATGAATTTTTCTCCAATTCGAGAGTTTCTCTGGAAATTCGCAAATTTTTCGGCGAAGCGAAACTGGGGAGATTCGCCCATCACTATAAATGACATAAAATGTGTGAGGAACACTCATCCTGGTGGTCTAGTGGGCTCTTCTTTCCTGCTTCACCGGTTCTCTATGGCGTGCGCTACACGCACTTCCGTGTTTTATGTGCATTTGATGTTGGCATCAAAACGTCATTGCGCAAAGGCTCCAAATTGAAATATTATTTAAAGAGACTTTGTAATTGTGATCATTGCCCGTTGTTTGGCTCATCTTAGTGAGTTCCTGGGTGCAATTCTGGTAATCTGATTCCTGTGTTTGACTCCTGTGCTTGCCTGACTTTCCTGACTTCTGTGATCCTGACCTTGGCCTATTATCTGACTATTCTAAACTCTGTTATCTGACCCATGACTGTCTGACCATTCTGAATAATCCTCCGGTTTTG
>CM044432.1:4137496-4148627 GCA_024363595.1 Xenopus borealis | reverse complement strand
CTAAGACTTCCTTCATTCTTGTGTTGTTCGTCAAATTTTTTACATTTGAATGAAGCTCATGGGTATAAAAGTTTGGGGACCCCTGGTATAGGGAATTCCTCTAAACTGAGGCAATTTAGCCTTAAAAATTGTCTTTCAAATCATGTTTTATTGCATTAGACATGATATCAAGCATATCCAACCTGTGACCCACCAGTGTTCTTTGTAATACAACTCCCTGAATACAACGTCTAAAAGTTCAGCCACATGAACATTCACATCTCCAACTCTGGTACTGGATTAGATGATTTACATTGACAACACAACAGTCTATTGCTAGTAGATTATACAAGACAGAGTCAGATATGACTTTATCATCTCCCAACACAACTCCATTCCCCATGCCAACCCCTTACTGTCTTGGTTATGCTACTTATATGATTTTTATGTTTGATAGTGTCCTGGTTTGCGTAACCTTCAAAGCCCTTCCACAAGGGTTTCTGAGCCCTCTCTAATCACTGATCTCCAATATATTACTTTCAACACTAAGATTCACAGCCATAAATCATTCGTCGGTTATATCCAAAGGGTTGACAGGGAGTTTCACATTCATATATTTCAGTACTAATCTCCAGAAACTTACATCAGCTTCAAAAGATTTCAGTGTAGAGACACTTTCCATACACAACAGATGTGAAAGCCTTTAGACCAAGGCTCAACCTGTAGCCTTGTGGGACTGCAGAACATTCAGCCTAAATCTGTCAGGGATTATGGGAGTTGTAGGTCAGCTACAAGTTGAACTGCACTGTTAATTTTTGTTTCCCCTTTAAATCTTGGAGCATTTCCACTGGTGTCTTTAAAGGTTTTATTAAAATGCCTTGTGTTATTGCCTCTGAAGATACAATCAAACTCTCCAATAAAAATTCTGAACTAAGCTCAATTCAACAGGAACAACCCTATAAATGTGTTGATATTGTACAAAGAGATAGCATTAATTTAGGGCACCATACGTATTCAGATGTCATGGGCATTGTTATTCATGGAAGAGTCCTGCACGGATCTGATTACCCTCATTGCACCCAAACCATACCGGATTACCCCCATCACAACCCACACCTGTTTTACCACATCACAAAAAACCTGACCCCGCCCCCCACAAACCAGAAGTGGTGTCACAGAAAAGGGAAATTTTCCATGGAGTAAACTAATATAAAGCAGATTTTCCTTTTTTTTCCCTTCAAATGTCTGCCTGCAGTGTCGCGACCTGTACCAAAAAGGTGACTGTGGGTTGCCCACATGATCATCACATTTATGATATTCCGACCTCGGTGTTCCACAGGTATCCAACCTGCTGCAGGACTCATCAGGGGTAATTAGGGATAGAATTGTGTGACATCCTGATATCTTATATCAGTGATCCCCAACCTGTAGCTCGCGAGCAACATGTTGCCCTCCAAACCCTTGGATCTTGCTCTCATTGTCCTCATAGCAGGTGCTTATTTTTGAATTCCAGGCTAGGAAGTAAGTTTTAATTGCATAAAAACTAAGTATAGTACCAAGCAGAGCCTCCTGTAGGCTGCCAGTCCCAAAGGGGTTACCAAATAACCAATCACAGCCCTTATTTGGCAACCCCAGGGACTTTTTCATGCTTGTGTTGCTCCCCAACTCTTTTTACATTTGAATGTGGCTCACGGGTCAAAAAGGTTGGGGACCCCTGTCTTATATAATGATTTATTCACCCTGGCACTGCAGACAGAATATAGTACATACAAATAAGCTGAATGGTGCTGATGGCTACTAAACCAGAATCAAACACAGGTGCGTGTCTACGTTACAGGGAAAGTTGCCTTGCTGTCAAAACATTGCACTTTTTTAGCCTGCCCTGAGACATAGTTGTGTTGTCTTGTAGCTTTTCAGAAGTCCTTTATTCAAACAAAAATACAACATGTATTTTAGACAATACAAAAAAGCTAAATAATATCTGCTTCCATGCTGAGTTGTCTGTGGCAGCTCCATGCTGTACAAGTCAAGCTCACGTTCCAGTAACATTCCCTGTGAATGCATTTGCCTAAATATCTAGTATTATAACTTACAGTGTAATAGTTACCAGATCAGTGCCCAGTGCATATTCGTTGGCTATGAGCACATGAAATTATATATTTCTGTTAAACATGTAAAGGGCATGTAGTTAACTGAGAAACTTTTATCCCAGTCTAATCCTTTCATTAGTCTAACAGCAACAGAGCAACAAAAATTTTTGTCCTGAAACATCTCCTCCCCAAATACAAGTTAGGGTTCCAACATACATTTTTAAGGGCTCTGCCATCTTTTCACAGGAGCCAATTTTTCATTGGATCAGTACGACCAGAGGTATCTTTTAATGTGCCATTAATATAAGAGCTGGGTTACCATTGTTTGAAACCCATCAAGAAGGCTCGCCTGAGCGATTTTTACCAGATGCTACTTCTAGAACTAAGGCCATGTCAAGAGTCCAGTAAAGGTATTGGATCTGCTATCTGTAAACCCTTTATACAAAAAGTTCAAAATTACAAGAAGACCATCATCCATGACTCCATTTTAATAAAACAATAAAATGGTTTAAAATGATTTCCTTTTTCTCTGTAACAATAAAACAGTACATGAATGTGACCTGTTATCCAGAATGCTTGGGACCTGAAGATTTCCAGATAAGGAATCTTTCCATAATTTGGATGTTCATACCTTAAGGCTACGAAAAAGTAATTTAATTCAAAGACATGGAAGCTCCCAGAGTTCCTTACAACACTGTGAACCGTTCTTGTTCCCTAACAAGGGGAGGTGGAGATATTGTTGACAGAGGGAAAACAGTCCAAATCAATACACACATTGTTGATTAGTTTTTTCCTGGATTTTATGCTCAGAAAACCTTTTCTATTCACGTAAAGCTACAAAAGTAGGTTTCAGTTTTGGCATTAGCTGCTTAAAAAACAACCAACAAGAAAAGATTCCCACAGCTAGGCTTCTGCTACATTTTGTACTAGGAAGGTAGTGGAGTCAATTTCATTCTGTTTGCCTATAACCTACTGAACATACAAAACATCTAATGATAATGGCAGTGTCGGACTGGCCCACCAAGATACCAGGAAAATTCCAGTTGGGCCCAGGTGTCAGTGGTCCCTCATGCTGCTAAACATTTGGCCTATTTCATGGCCATTCCCTATTCCTATGAGAACAAAGAGGCTAAATAGATTAAATAATAAATTATAGTATGTAAAGAAAAGAGACTAGGAGAGTAGAGGTTGAAAGAGGAGATGAAGAATAATAGTACTGAGAGTGGGCCCCTGGTCTAAGGTTTTTGGATGGTCCCCTGGTCTAAGGTTATTTGGTGGGCTCTGATGTCCTAGTCCAACACTGAATGATGTTTTTGGCAGGTACCCCAATACTCTTTGGTATTTAACGCTCCATCTCCAATGATTTTCATATATTGCCTTCGTATTATATAATATTTCTTTATGTGGGTTGTGTTTTTATTATGGCTCTCTTTATTTCTTTACTTTGTCCAAGTCTTTCTGTATCCCCTCCTTTTCTCTGTCACTTATTTCCTTGGTATATGCATTTTCTTACCCCTTAATTTAAGCAAGCCCCCTCTCTTTCTTTCTTATCCTCTATCCATGAGACAATGCTCCTGCTCTTTGTCCTCCTTCCCCTACACCTTGGAAAAGAAAGTTCTGCGATGCACATGTATGCTCATTGTGAAGTGATTCCCAAGCTTTTTAGGTGGTTTCAGCCAATATAGTAGCAGCAAACAGGACTTTGTAAGCACAAGCAAACAGTCAGAACAACTAGAAAGCAGTTGGAACCCAGATGATCCTCCCTATTCATTCATTTAATTAATTGGAACTCATTTGCTGGCTGCAAACATGCCATTATAGACATTTTTTTTGAGCCATTGAGTGTCGTTAACAAGAAAACATCAACATCTTATGTGTTAATAATTATTTTGCCTATCATCTAATGCGGGGGGGGGTTTATGATAACTAAGACCAATAAAAGGAAGAAATAAGAGGTTACGGGCCTTTTCAATTAATCAGTTGATTGTTGTATTTGTACAGTGAGTGAAATGTGGTGGCACGCAGTAGAAAAGAAAAAAAGGAAAAGGCCAAGTCTGTAAATCTCCTTGACAACATTGTTCTAACACTACCAATTATTCCCCAGCATAAGTCTAGAAAGGCTGGCTTGGAACATTTTGTAAAGTCAAGATGTTGCATGGTGTACATTAGAGTTTTATTCAAATTCACGGCCGCTACCATTAAATAATACAGCTTGACTTTGATGTATTATGTTCAGATAATGCATCTAAAATTGTGCATAATTAAAATTAGGATGTTGAAAGGAAATGGCTAACGGCCTCTATTATCTTATAACCCACCAGCCATGTAGGATGAAAGAGTTGTGGGCAGGGGCAAGAGAGGAATCTGATATTGATGGAAGAAGACATGAAATGAAAGTATGTTCTTAAAGTCAATTAGTATTCCTTGTTCCATACTGGAAGCATGTAGGACATACCTGATAAGTCACCAGAGAGTTCATGATATGGCCTCCTTATATACGGTATGTATACATTATCCATATCCCCATTAAGTGCCTCTTCCCAAGTGCTAATAATCCCAACTGGGTGATACCAGCTGCTTCCCAGGAATTTACTCATTACTCTCCATGACTACAGTTTGGTATCAAACACATGACCAAAGAACCACAGTAATTAAAACAACGTTAACTGAAGCACAGAAAGGAATGCAATTAATTAGTTTTGTAGATTGAAAAGCATACGTCAAACACATAAATCATAATAACAATTACATTTATAATTATGGGTGGAAGCTGACACCCTTGGACGGCACAGTATTTGCATATATCTAGTTATACTTCCGGGAAACAATTGTTATTATGTTTTTGTGCTCCCAAACATTTTACAACTTCTTTATATACCCCCAAAAGCAATATTATCTCCAGAGTCAGGCTGCAACTCCCTTTAACAAAGGGAACCAGACAGGACCTCTGTCTGTCACCACTGCTGTTGGTGGTGGCCATAGAACTTTTGGTTTGTTACAACAGTCATATCTAAATTATTAGTTGGCCTTATGTGATCTCCTTCTCATTCTATCTGCTTTTCAAGATTCATTGCCAGCAGTTCTTGAAACCAGAGCTTCTGTGGCTACTCTGGACTTAATATTAACAAAGAAAATCCAGTAATACTCACAATGGATCCTGTATTAAACCAGCCTTATGTGCACAGTTGCTAATAGGGGTAATTAAATGCAAATATAACAAATAATGCACATAACAATCTAAACTCTCCACTTACATAGAGGGCAACATTGCACCCATTAAAATACTGTATCTGCCTGAATGTCTGTGCAAGTTGCATAATGTTCCCCTACCAAGTACATAAATCCCCTCATTTCTCCTGGTATCTGCTCACAACCCCAACCAGTAAAGAATACTCTACTGCATCTATACCACTATTTTTTTAGCACATTGTCATGCCTTGTTGATTATGATTTCCTTTTCTCTTCTTTTTCTTGTACAGATGAAGCCACTTTGGATTGTGCTTTTGACACGGAATAACTTAACTCATCTATCCCATTTATCCCACTTAGCACATAATATTGTGTCACAGCATCCCATCCAATTAAAGAGTTCACCATTGAAAACAATGGGGCTTTGGTATGCTAATGAAAAGGTTAAATGCATTAAATGAGTTAAGATAACTTTAGATAACACAGTTTCTTCAATTAGCCCTGAGTCACGACGCATTTAACTCACCAATCCCAGTGGCTGCATCTGTATTTCTCTCTATTGTGTAAGCTAAGTTGCACAAATTAAACCTTCGGAAAAATCGAATGTTACAGAAGAGTAGGCTAGGTTGAGCAATTAACTCAATTGAGAAATCAGATAATATACAATGCATTAATACATTCTCACCTTTCTAATTAAATAGAAAGAAATTGTTTGAGTGGTTCTATCTTGTGCTTCACTTTATAATATGAACCAAAAATGAGATACACTTTAATGTGTGGAGGGTGGGATCCTTGTGGCAGTAGGAGCCTGAACTTTCCAAGTTTGAAAAGTGTGGGGTTTGTGATGGCATTTGCAGAGGTTTGGACAGGCCATGGTTTCTTTGGATGTAACGAGACATGACTGAAATTAATTGGAGGTATGGCTAATGGTGAGATATTGTTTGCTGTAGGTTCATTCAGCTTAGTTGACAAGGTCAATCTCCTGATGGTCTGGGCAGGTAATGTGTTAGCCCTGATCCCTGAGTGGGAGGACCCTGTTAACTAAGTTGTATATTGCTCTATTATTTCTGCTTTTAACATATGAAATCATAAATAACTGCAATGGTATAATTAACCAACCATCGGACACAAAGGGATACTGTGGTGGGATCTTTTAGGTAAGGAAGACAGGTAGATGAGTTGGTGGGTAGCAGGCATGGGGGGCAGGTGCACGTGAACTATAGTAAACACTGTTGAATTTATTAGCATATTAAAAGTCTACACCCTAAATAAGAACATTCATGGGACCCAAGCATGAGTAAAAAATTAAGCAAACAGAGGAGGGAACTGCCTACAAAGTTCACTCAGGCAATGAGTAATATTAAGAACTACTGATGGGCGCATTTATTCGCCAGGCGCTAATTTGCGGCGAATTCCCACTATTCGCTGTCGCTGAATAAATTCACGAAACGCCAGCAAAAATTTGTATGCCACAAATTCGCTAGCATCATAAAAAAATTAGATGCACGAAAAAAAAAATGCCAATTCGCGAATTTCTGCGAAACGGGATAGATTCGTCCATCACTATTAATGACATATAAATAACTGTCAAATAAACAACAGAGCTATACAAATGTTATTTGGAAAGCATGCACTCCAATTTGTTTTGCACCATTATTAAGTAATAATACGATTAGGGTCAGAGATAGGTGCCCACTGCATGGCTAAAGGAATCAATCTCAGAACAATGAAGGGCAGGAGGTGCAGGAGCAATTTTTGGAACTGATGAAGGTGAACTTGTTGATGCAGCTCCTGTAACAGTTGCATGTTGAAAAGACATTAGAATGAAAAGGATGTCAACAATGAGTGCCACCTGTTGATAAAAGAGATACTTTTTCACGATGACTTCACCAGTGAGTTTGGATCTGTGTAATTCTGATATCACTCTTGGCCATGAGCAGACAGGTCATAATGTCAAATATATTGAGAAGTGGCCTTACAGGGATATGCTAGTTGGGTTATAGGACTTTTGGGCACTTTAGGCTGATGTTTTTGATTTGGTGATGGTCTGAAAAACATTCCATCTTCCCCTAAACAATGTCACAGGGGAAGTTTAGTACCGGGGAGGTCAAGATTATCCAAGAAACAAAACTTCTGACAAATATTTCTCAATGTACGCTTGGTGACATACTTGTGGCATGATTCCAAGATTGGTGCTTCAAACGAAGATCAATTTGTTCTGAATGTCCTCTGGAACCACCTCAAATAGTCTGTCTGTGTAGTCAGAACTAGAGATTGATTGTGCTAGTCCCATAACAGACTAACTGACAGAAAGTGATGAGTCAACAGATGCAGATGCAAATGGCACTTTTATGCTGCATTCTGGAACTTCAAATTTGTTATTTAAGATTTTCATTAAATAGCAAAGCCCTTACATAATACAAGCTATATCCATGTTTGCTAAGTTAGTATTCTGTATGTGTATCTCTATTTATATATTGTTACAACTGCACATTTATATACAGATAGTGGGAATACCTATTGCAATAAATACATCTATATATGCACAATTACAAAAATGAAGCAGGAGAATTAAGGTGCTAAAAGCAGGGCCGGTACTAGGACTAAGACAGAAGAGGCAAGTGCCTCAGGTACAACAGTTGGGGGTGCTATAGTGGGGGTGTGGATTGGGGAGAGAGGTAGGAATTGTAGAGAGCAGTGGAGGTGGTGTGCAGACCAAGCAGGACAGGGGCAGGGCTTTCCATAGCTGAAGTACAAACTAGAAATGATCAAGTACTGACTCTGTCTATTTTTGTCTATAGGACAGCTAAAATCCCAATAGTTGAAGAAGGAAGGTTCCGTTTTTTTAATCTGTAGCCATCTGACATAGCAATATATACTTCTGGTGTGTGGGAGAAAACCAGAGAATCCAGGGAAAATCATCTCAAACATGGGGAGAACATTCAAAATTAAGGTAGATTTTCCTGTCTGGCATTGGACCAAGGACCCAATCTCTACAAAGCAGCATTGCTAACCAATGCCCACCAATGCTAACCAATACCCACAGACCCAAGAAAAGCTAGAGTAAGTCACCTATGGAATGCACATCACACAGGAAAGTTGTGGTTTGCTGGTCAGGTATACAATATTTATCTTAAAGGGGAACCCCAGCAGAATACTCATGATATAGTCCCTACAATGGTGGTACCAGCCTGCCATGCTCAAAGGCAACACATGGCACTGATTTAAAAAGCCGGCACAGATCGGCTGAAAAATGTAGAAATCGTTGCTGTATTAGAAAGATACCCTAAGGGGCAGATTTATTAAGGGTTGAATACTAAATTTGAATTAGAATTTTTTTTTTGGTCAAAACTCTCAAATTTGTATTGGGAATTATTAGTGACAGGCGAATTTATTCGCCTTGGTTGAATGTGTGGCAAATTTCCACGATTCGCCGCAGGCAAATAAATTTGCAAAACACCCACAACAATTCGTCTGGGCATCGGCGTCCAAAATGAGACGTGCGTATCCAAAACAAGATGACCGCAGCGTTTCGCAAATTTTCTGTCGTTTTGCGAATTTCTCATTAAATTCGCAAAGAATTCGGTGAAACGAAATGCCACAGATTCACCCATCACTAGGAATAAGCCAAACTCGATTCGAACTTTAATTTAAAAATCAAGATTTATCAAACCTTGACCCTTGGTACAATTCAAATTCAACTATCCGCCACCTAAAACCTGCTGAGTTCATGTATAAGTCAATGGGAGAGGTCCAGTGACTTATTTGAAGATGTTAGTAGCCTTCCTGACATTCAAGTTCTTTCAGTGAAAAACTTGATTCGAGATTAGTCGAATTCAATTACAGTTTTCAGGTCGGTAATATTAGTTTGAGTTTTAATTTTTTTTTATTAAATAACCTCCCAATTGAATTTCAAGTAATGTATATTCTAATTTATTAGAGTTAAAAACAATTCGACCTTTGATAAATGTGCCTCCCTGTATTGCTCTCAGTGGCAACATTTGACTCCAGAGATCGGAGCGAATATTCAGCATTTTGAAATGGCTCTTCAGTTGAAAGCAATACACATCAATATCATTGCTGGCATGATAACAGACAGGATACATGTATACAGTTCAGTCCTTAACATCAAAAAAACATCATTAAAAAAGTTGGTAATACCAAAAATATCGTTCTTGTCTGTCTGACCTTGATCATTTAGTAGGACTGCTTAGAATTCAATTTAGGTACAAAATCTCATAGATAAAACAGTTGTGAATCTTTTAGTCTGAATGATATCAATTCCACGAGTCAGGTCTTGCACTAATCCCAGCAATTTGCTGAAGGCATTGTGGTGTTTAATAATTCAGGCATTCCGTAAAAACGTATGGGATTATTTGCTGAAGGAAATGATCGTGGGAATGGTAATTATGCTTTTCAAGATCAACAAATGGTACAAATGTACAGAAACATTCATTGCAAGTACCTCAGAGTTGAGGAACAGCTCATGTATGGCTTGTTTATCCACATTTGTTCTTTCCACCTGTGGCTGGTACTGAAATAAACAAGAATAACGAAGAGCCTAGAATGTGAAGCAGTTAAAAACCTTATTTATGTTCACATTTTAATGGAAATGATAAACAGTAAATTCTCACTTGCCCCCTTCCAACTCTCCATCACATGGACAAACCCCACTTATGACAGTTGTCATGAAATTATCCTCTTAACCCAATGTCTTCTCGATTTTTCTGTACATTTTCTAGTTCAACTTCTACTCTTCTTCATGTGTTCTGCCAACAAGCACAGCCACCTTATTATGCTCGCTTCTCTCCTTATAAGAATTTTCTATTACTCCTTTTGCCAAGGTAATCAGCTTGAAAAAGGAACTAAAATGTTCTATGATTATATTAGTTAGCCAATGAAGGTATCACCTTTATACCACGTTGTTATATTTCAAAAGGGTTGCCCTATAATATCATTTTGCCTCCAAAATGCTTGAAAATCTTGTTTGCAACTGTGTTACCCACTCAGCAGAAAGCTCTGCCACTAAGTAGGCAACAACCTTGTTCTAGCAAAATGTAGAGCACATGTATCCCTGCCCTTTATTGTAGTTTTCATTGATTATTATGTGCCAATTCATTTCTGTTATCAGACCTTTTCCCAATATAGAGAACGTTTGCTCCAAAAAATGTATGGCACCTTGAAATCATTTCTTCATTGAGTTTTGGATAATATGCACTGAATTTAGCATCTTTTATCTATTATGTTGGTTAGTTCAACCAGCCTGATTTATATTTCCTACCTCTCAGTTGAAATTAAGAAGCCTTTCAGTTGACTGGTGAAATATGTTTAAGAAAATTCACAAAAGTCCAATTAAAATAGATTTAATTCTACTTGATAGACTCTTGGCAAATTTTGGGAGCTCCAAGCTTCATGTTTACCTTAAGTCCCATATTTTGTTTAGATGGCCCTGCTTGTCTCTATACTGTATAAAGCACAGGGTGGGCAGTAGTGACAGTCAGTTTGTTGGCCCCCTGGGGTGAGGTTATCTGGTGGGTCCCAGATGCTCAAGTCTGACACTAATTGGCTTAGCGGTGCCCTTTCTTGATCAGTCATAGACTATATTTCAGGGTGTAGAAAACTGAGCAACACATCAAATGCATGGCTAGATTTAGGACTGTCCTTACAGCATACACATCTATAAATAGAAACTGCATGTTTTTATTGAAAATGCCCTCAAAACTTTTCTTTCACCATTAAACCATGAAAGACAATTAGCCCACTGGATTTTAAAATTCAATGATCTTTTTTAGGCCACAATAGATTATTTATTTAACTATGAAGGCTACAAGATGAGGGTCATTTTTATAAGCAGAGGTGGGGCCCTTAAATAC